>OY856186.1:274287818-274345318 GCA_963693315.1 Diogma glabrata
TTATTTGTCATTACAATAATACTCAATTATACATCGTGTCGCTACGTACGTTTTACGTATACTATACAGGACGTTTTATTTTTTCATAGAGTACGTTACAAGCAGTAGTCAGAGTAACCGATCGCGTGTTGAGTAGGCACAGACCCAGAATCTTGTGAGCACAACAGTATCATTTTGGAGGGAAATTCTCGGTTCCTGTCGATATATGGCATACAAAATCAATGTCACAATCGTGGTTTCAAAAACAAACTGGGCCATAACTCGGTCCAAATCATCGGTCGAAACAGATTTCAGATTTAATTTGTAACTTTGGACAAATCTGAGCAGAATAAATGGAGTGCGGTATTAAAAGCCACCGGCCCCGGCAGTACTTAGAAAAATCAAAAAAAAAAATTTTTTAAAATGAAGTGCGGTATTAGACCACCGCAAAATTTTAGATAAATAAAAAAAAAATTACTGTGCAGATTTAAAATTGATATCTACTTAAACGATTCAATATAACTTTTATAAGGACCAAATTAATTACCAAAGAAAAAATTCTTTATCTTAAAAAAAAATCTAATTAAAAGAAACGACTTACTGTTTTTAAGTTCCTAGATTGTTATTATTAGCCTAAAATATAAGAATTTTATATGTCCTAATACAAGCTACAAAAACATATATAATCTATGGTTGGCACACCCGTAACTTTATCTCCAATAATTTGATCCTTATTTAGTTTTTATTATTTCTATTATCTTTTAAATGGATTTAATACTTGGTTTCAGTTTTAACACCTTTGTTTATAACATGATCTACAATTTTAGAAGATATTTTATTAATAAACAAACAAAGTTGAGGAAAAAAGTTTTTCCAAAAACTAAAATTTAATGTTTATTATTTATTTTAATTTTCCTTTATTTTATATACTCAATTTTACTAAATTATGAATAAAGAGAGAGGGATCTGACCACCATAGGATCTTTCTGTAATGTGTAGATGGTAACGATCGCCGCTCCTCCTCAAAAGTTATTATGTGTTTTTTTTTTAATTTTTATTAGGATATAACAAAACAACTAAGTATGCTGTTATGACCTGGAGCAGCTTTAACATTACCTTCACACTTTGCAACACTGAATACATATAAAAACAGACACAGGAGATTTAATTTATATTCCAATAATTTATGTTATTATGTTATTTAAAAACATTTATTTATATTATTTAAAAACACTAATTTTATATTGAGCTAACAAGAAAAACTTATACTGACGGTTTACTAACTAACTAAAATTAATCACTTATACTAGCTATTAACCGATTGAAAAAACTGAGTCTTGCTTAAACTCTAACTGAATGAATTCTAACTGTTTTATTGACTCTCTATTATTCTTGACTCCAAATCGATTTCTGATTTTTGTTAAGTTGTCAAAACAATTTATTATTTCTTAAACGCAAAATATTTTTTATAATTATTTCGAAATAATTTCGCGCAAGCAAGTAAAATTGAATTTCAAAATATGAAGTAAAATTATCAATACATAATTATTTCTTAAACGCAAAACAGTTTTTGTAATTATTTCGGAATAATTTCGCGCATGCAAGTAAAATTGAATTTCAAAATAGGGAGTAATAAGTCGATTAATTTAATTGAATAATTAACAATTTTGGAGTTTAGAGTTATTTGCTACATAGTTTAATATGTAGCACAACACTTCCCCTCTTTTTTTAAAATTTGCAATTGCGATAGGAAAAGTAAATTTTTGTTTTATTCAATATAATATTTTGAAAAAATGTACTTATTACTTTATTTTCCAAATTCAATTTTTGTTTAATGACTATCAGATAAGAATTTTAACGAGTTTCATAAAAATAGAATATTACAATAATTATTTATTAAACCTAAACGTTAAATTAAATTAAGAATTCAATTAATTAAGTTAAATTAATAATACCTAATCCTTATTAAAGAAAAAAAATATAATTCAGTTTTGAACTGGTAAATAATTCTTATGTTAATTTCTGTTTTATTTTACTGACCTATCTTAACAATAACCTACTTACTTATTTATTATGAACTTGAAATTATTTAATTAATAAAAATTGAAATGTAATTCAATTCCTATACTGACTGCAAGTATATGGTAAATAAAAATATTTTTGTTTGCGTTGCATTTTAATTTATAATTTAAATGAAAACAAACTTAATATGCATTGGAAAGATTTAAAATATACGAAACAGAAAAGAAATTTTAAGGTAAAAAGAAAACTGATTTTATGATTAACTTATGATTGGATTAAGTAAAAAATTAAATTAGAGTATGATTGATTTATTGATTGCATTAATTCTATTGATTTTATTAAATATAAAAGACTTTTCTACTTTAATTACAATTAGCCTACCTATCTTAATATTATATAAATGTTTGTTTTTGTTTAGTTTTTAAAATAAGAAATTGAAAACAAACTTAGCCTTGAGTAAATTTTTAACGAAACTAAATTCAGAAATGACAAATGCATTATTGTTTTAAAATTAAAAAATTGGAAAAGATTAACTTATTGACTTGTCTTAATAGATTAACTTATTACTCTACGGTGGATCATATAAATTTCGGTGTTTTGATTGTCTTGTTAGGTTTTGGGTTTAGAGGAAGTTCGTTCGAAGACTTTGAAATTTGTTGAAAATGTTCGATGTTTGCATCGTTTGTCTTATTAATTTTATCATAATTTTGGAATTGAAAGAAACATTAGAATTGTAGATTTAAGTGTGATATAATTTTAAGTGTGATATAATTTTAACCGATGAACCTTTGTAACACGTTTTCCTATTTGAATACTCGTGTTCACGTCGTTGTTAAGAGCGATAACTTTATAAGGCCCTTTCCAAATGTTAGAGAACTTATTTTTTCGTGTTTCATTTTGTAATAATACTAGATCCCCTACATGGAGTTTTATCGGATGTGTATTTTTGTCGTAGTGCTGTTTTGACATTTTTTTTCTGTGTAAAAGGTTTTCGCGAGCAATCAAGTGGGATTTTTGCAGTTTATGTTTTAGAACTAGGAAATAGTCATCCATGTTGTAAAGCGGAGTTGGAGCTTTCGTTAGATTTGAAGGAATTTCGGAAGTGAATCCGAATAGACAATCCATTGGACATAGCTTAGTTCCTGTATGTTGTATGTTGTTACGCACGTGCATGGCTTGTCGTAACCATTGGTCCCAGTTGCAGCCTGCTTCATCTACGAAATTTCGTAGATATTCTGCCAAAGGTCTATGGCTTCTTTCTAAAGCCCCATTTGACTCAGGGTGATACGCGGTTGTTTCCAGCTTGTTTATTTTTAAAAACTTACATACCCTTTTAAAAAGATCTGAAGTGAAGTTGGAGCCCTGATCTGTAACTAATATTTTAGGTATTCTGTACCTAGAGATAATTTCGTCAAAAAATATGCGGGCTACTGTTGCTGCTTCCTGATTTGGCATTGCATAACAGTCCATAAATCGCGTTAAATCGTCCTCAAATGTCAGGATGTAAGTATTCCCGTTATAAGTTTTAGGTAGTGGCCCCACTACATCCATGTATATTTTATCGAAAGGTTTCTTGGCCACTTCGCCTATTACCATAGGCATTTTGTTCCTTTTGCAAGCTTTGCTCTTCTGGCATAAGGAGCATTTTCTGATATAATTAGCAATATCTTTCACCATACCTTTCCACCTGAATTGTTTTCTTAGTCTCTTGTAAGTCCGTTTTGTTCCTTGGTGGCCACCTAACGGGTTGTCATGTGAATCTTTTAACACTGTCTCGATCTCTTCTCGTGCGGTTAGTATTTGTATGTTAGCGTCTTCAGTGTCATCATCATCATCATCCTCCGAATCAGTGTTGGTTTTCCTTTCGTTGTTTTTTTCGTTATCGCTAAATATTAAAATACCTTGTTCCGTTGAAGGTTGTGTCTGGTACGTGTTGGTTTGTATTTTTACTGCTTGTTCCTTTTCTGCTTGGTCCTTTTCTGTTTGTCTTTTTCTGCTTGTTTCTGCGCTCTGGTCACAGCTAGACATGTTTGTAACTGGTGTGTCTCGGAGTGAAGTCGTTTTTTAACTGGATTGATAGTTTCTGTCTTTCCCGGGTGTTCAACTATGTTTTGTGGATAGTTGTAGACCTGTTGCGTTATTTCAGATCCTCCGCCAATGTCTGTATTCCTCGCTTTAGTATCCAGTGTGTCACTGTGTTGGTTATGTGCTGTTGGAATTCTACTTAACGAATCCGCTACTCTGTGTTTTGGTCCTGGTACATACTCAATGTGATAATCAAATTCAGAAAGTTTGTGGTGGAAGCGAGCTAATCTAGAAGTGGGGTCTTTAACGTTAAAAACTCCTTTTAACGGTAAATGATCGGAATATACGGTAAACTTTCTACCTAGCAAATAGCATCGGAACGTTTTTGTAGCCCAAACTATAGCTAACAATTCCTTTTCTATTGTAGAATAGTTCTTTTCCGCTTTGTTGAGTGTTCTGCTAATGAAAGCTATTGGTTTGTCCTCACCAGCATTTTTCTGTGATAAAACGGCACCCAATCCGTCATTGCTTGCGTCAGTTGTTAGGTTGAATGGCTGACTAAAATCGGGGTATATTAGGATAGGAGGTGTGATTATTGCGTTCTTCAGATTTTGAAAAGCTGTTTCGCAGTCTTCAGTCCAATTGTATTTTACTCCCTTTTGAAGTAGTTTATTTAGCGGACTTGCCGTACGTGAAAAATTGGGCACAAACTTTCTGTAGTAGTTTAGCAAACCTAAAAGAGATTGGATTTGTTTTATTGTTTTTGGAGTGGGAAAATTTTGTACTGCAATTGTACGACTGGGATCTGGTAACACACCAGCTTCTGTACACAAATGGCCTAAATAGGACACCTCTCTCCTCAAGAAGTTACATTTTTCGGGTTGTAGTTTTAAGTTATGTTGTCTTAATCTGGATAGCACGTCGGTGAGTTTTCGAGTGTGATCTGCGAGACTCTTTCCATAAATCACAATGTCGTCTAAATAGACGTAACAGTCTAAACCTTGAAGACCCGTTAGAATGTAGTTCATCACTCGCTGAAATGTGGCAGGTGCAGAAGTTAAACCAAAAGGCATTCTCTTGAACTCGAAATGTCCCAGAGAAGTACTAAAAGCCGTTTTAGGACGATCTTCTTCTTTTACTAGAATCTGATGATAGCCACTAGCTAAATCAAGAGTTGAAAAATATCTATAGTTACCTAGTTGATCCAGAATTTCTTCGATTCGTGGAAGAGGAAAAGCATCATTTATTGTGATTTTGTTGAGCTTTCGAAAATCAACCACAATCCGAAATTTCTTCTGCTCATTTTCGTTAGAACGTTTCGGAATCAGTAGCAACGGTGAGTTCCATGGAGACTGGCTGGGGATAATTATATCTTGGGCTAACATTTCTTGGATTTGTTTATTGATTTCTTGTCTTTTGCTTTCCGGTAACCTATAATTTTTTTGGTTAATCGGACGGCTGTTTATTTCTAATGGGATCGTATGCGTAATAGCCTCTGTATAAGTTAGCTTGTCTCCAGGTATATGAAATATATCGCAGAACATCTCACATAAACTAGTAACTGAGTTCCTCTCCTCTGAGCTGAGTGAGTCATCTAAATTTATTAGTTTTAAGATTCGTTCTGTGCGGTCGTCTGAATTTATTTCTTCAGGAATTATTTGATTAGTTGAAAATTTTTTTTTCCATTTTTCACTTCGACAAGAGAGTTGGCTGCAAAAACACCTGGTAAAATTTCTTTATTTACACACAGAAACTGACCTATTAATTCTTTTGAAACAGGTATCTCGACTAATTTACTTCTTCTGGAAGGGATTATGGAATTTTCATTATTATCTACAAATCTGGTTTCTCTAATTAGCGACGTTAGTTCCCTTGAGTTTTCATTTTCGGACTTTTTACTAAACAATTTATCTTCCAATGAAACGTTCCTGGATCCAGACTTTGAATCTACTTGAGGGCTTTCACAACTGTTAGTTGAATAAATAAGTGATACAGATTCGTTTGGGTTTTCATATGCAGGTTCTATTCTAAGTAATTTATCTGCTGGTCTAGTATCACGAGACTCGACTGTAGGGCAAATTTTTGGAATTTCCGCAATGTAAGTTATGCCACTTGTTGTGCCATTATGACCGCCATCGCTTGAAATTTCATCTTCAGAATTTTTTTTAAACAATTTATCTTCAGATGTAAAATCACTGGAGTCAGAGGTAAAATCACATTCTTGGACTTTTACAATAATATTTGTAGAGGAAGCTGATTCTGAAATTTCATCATTGGGTTTTTTACTAAATATTTTCCCTATAGATGAAACGCCAATGGCTCCCGACCTACAGTCGTTTTTATGAATTCCGTCAGTGTCTCTTGTATAACAATGTAAGCTCGATTCATTCGAAAATTCATCTTCCGACTTTTTACTAAATAATTTATCTTTTGATGAAATTTCTATCGAATCAGGCTTATAATCCTTTTTAGAGATTTCAAAAGTATTGTTTATACAATCGAGTTTAACCTTGTTCATAATGAAATCCCTACCGAGGATTCCGTCTGCGTTTATATCGAGTATGTGATCTCTTACCACATGAAATGTGCATCCCAGATTTGGATTGTTGAAGAAGAATCCCTGTGTAGTCCCTAACGTTTCAGTTTTCGTACCCTGTATTCCCTTGAAGTTGATGCTTGTTGAGGTATCTATGATGGTTTCAGGTTTCAGTTTGCTTACTTTAATTATAGATATATCCGCACCAGTGTCGACTATCATATTTATAGTATTATAAGAAGTTATATACAGAGGAATTTGTATTTCTGCATTATTTGAAATGGGACCTAAATATTTATAATCTGTTGAGTGTAGATTTGAAAGAATTTGCATTGGTGCTTGTGTATTTGGTTGAGCTGTTTGACTGGAGTCCGTACCCGTTATTAACCTTGTAAATGTCTGGCTTCGACTTGTGGGTTGCAAGTCGAGCCTTGGGAGTTTCCCGAGTTTGAGTTTTGATGTTCCCACTTTTTCTTTTGGAAGCACTCTTCCACCGTATGACTTGTTCTGCCACAGAAGTCACATTTTGTTGTCTTACCGTTATTTGGGTAACCGTTATTTATTACCTGGTGACGTTGATTGTAATAATGTGCGGTATTGTGTTTTTGTAGATGTCGTCCTGAATCAGAGTTGTTAAATCTTTGCTGGATTGGTGGCTGTCTATAGTTGCATTCCATTGCAATATGGCCGGGTCTATTACAGGAGTAACATGTAAAGTTTTTATATTCCCTAAATGGCTGTTGTTGGTAGTGATATACCTGAGGCAGAATACCGGGTTCAGTTTTAACTGCACTGGGGTATGCGGGTGCAGGTGGCAAATGATAGTTTGGCTGTTGGTGAGAGTAGTATTGAGATGGTGGTGAGTTCGGGTTTATCAAAGGGTAATGTAATGGAGGGTTATTTAAAGAAAATTTATTAAAATCATTATTTGGCAAAAGATAGTTTGGCTGTTGGTGAGCGTAATATTGAGATGGTGGTGAGCTTGGCTTTATCAGAGGGTAGTTTAATGGAGGGTTATTTAAAGAAAAGTTATTAAATTCTTTATTTAAATTATTCAGATCATTTTTAATGCTCGCTTCTGGTGTGGGAAAAGGAAAACCAGTCAGTTCGTACATGGTGTTGTTTCTGGAATAATTTAATAACAGTTCTGTTTGTAATGCCTGTTTTATTAAATTTTCCAGTTGTGTTTCACTAGAACCTATTATCGTCTGTCGTATGGTAGGGTGCGATAGTCCAACTTTAAAGACTTTTATTGCGTATGATTCTATTTCTTTAACAAATGCGTCATTACTTTCCGAGTATTTACCTCTCACTGCATTCACTGTTTGATTTAGTAAGGTCTGGATTCTTTCGGAGTATATTAATACCGTTTCATGTGGAAGCTGTCGGCAGTTTATTAAGTCTCTAGTTAGATCAATCGTGGTTTTTGTTGGATAAAAATGATCACTTAAAAATTTTTTTAATGCTGAAAATTCCTTAAACGGTTTTAAATTATTCAAAAGCATAAAAGCATCCCCGCGAAAACGACTGTAAATATAAGTCATAAAAACAGGTTTTTGGTCATTGCTTAGATTGTTGTATATGATACTAGAATTATACAAAAAAATTTGTAAGTTCTCCCCTAACGTAGGTGTTCGTTCTCCACTGAAGGTGGGAATGGTTTGAACCTGCTTAAAAGTATCTACGTTTGTCATTTCGAAATTAAATTTGCTTTCTATTTCTATATTATTTAAATTATTTGTGTTTGACTAGCTAAATCTATGAGATCTTCAATATCACTATTATTACTTAAATTTAAAACAGTACCTGTAGAACCTTGAGATGATGTTGGTTTAGACTTTCTTCTTCTTCTTCGTGTAGCTGATCTTGTAATATCTGTTCTGCTTCGGAGGTTGTAAAATGCTGAATCTGAATCGCTGGATGTACTCATTCAGGAACTTGTAATTTGTAATGAGTAACAATGTTTTTAAAACAAACAACTAAACTATATGCAGTTTTAAGGCTCCTTCCCGGTGTTTTGAAATTATATAATGTTATACACAATTTTCATTTTATGAAATGATAACTTTTGATATCGAATTAAATGTTTTTTGTTTAAATAGCAACAAACTATGTGTATTTACTGTTTGTACTGTATTTTTAATAAATAAATTTCACTGTTGGTATAAATCTTAATTTTTAACGACTTGCTTTTGAGCACTACATACACAGTTTTGCGATAACTATTAGTGTTCACTGAATTGTTTTTTAACACAGCACTGTTTAGCTTCTGAATGTTTGTTTTTCTCTGAGCTATTTTATGTGTCGAAGTGTGAAGATTTGAAACAACTTCAAGAAATTTTCTAGATTTCTTTTTGCTCACAGGTTTCTTATATTTATTGTTTTTATTATTCTCTCTTGAAATACAAGAGGACTATCAACTGCGCCAGTGTTATGACCTGGAGCAGCTTTAACATTACCTTCACACTTTGCAACACTGAATACATACAAAAACAGACACAGGAGATTTAATTTATATTCCAATAATTTATGTTATTATGTTATTTAAAAACATTTATTTATATTATTTAAAAACACTAATTTTATATTGAGCTAACAAGAAAAACTTATACTGACGGTTTACTAACTAACTAAAATTAATCACTTATACTAGCTATTAACCGATTGAAAAAACTGAGTCTTGCTTAAACTCTAACTGAATGAATTCTAACTGTTTTATTGACTCTCTATTATTCTTGACTCCAAATCGATTTCTGATTTTTGTTAAGTTGTCAAAACAATTTATTATTTCTTAAACGCAAAATATTTTTTATAATTATTTCGAAATAATTTCGCGCAAGCAAGTAAAATTGAATTTCAAAATATGAAGTAAAATTATCAATACATAATTATTTCTTAAACGCAAAACAGTTTTTGTAATTATTTCGGAATAATTTCGCGCATGCAAGTAAAATTGAATTTCAAAATAGGGAGTAATAAGTCGATTAATTTAATTGAATAATTAACAATTTTGGAGTTTAGAGTTATTTGCTACATAGTTTAATATGTAGCACAACAATGCTACGTTACAGAGTGGGACTATGGGTAAACAAATTGGGTTATGTGATGGAAATACTTCGCCTTGTTGACAAGTGTCAACGGAATGGTCAGAAAATAGATCTTCTGCACAATAATTCTATCTCATCACTTTGCAATCGGGTTTCATACAACCATCACATAGGAAGGGGATGCTAGGACGAGGATTGAATCAGATGACCAGCAGCATGAAGGCTGAGCGAAATCTTCCTTCAACAGCTGATTAGGCTGTCTTGGAAGAACTTCTTCAGCATCATACGCTGGGAAATGACCAACTCACGTCATAGGGTACTAACATTCTAATGAAAGGGATTCTAAAGTTATAGAATGTTAGCGCGTGTAGAGTCTTAATAATACCACGAACCCAAAACGAGAACTGATGATCAGGCATGGATGGGAATGGTGTAAACACCAAAATTAATCATTCTAGGGCTGGAATCTTGGCCACTATCGGCGTTCCTGGTATCACCAAGAAGCTAACACGATACTATTGACTGTGGGTGTGTAAAGCCGTGTAGGGTAGTTGTACTAGCCCAGGGTATCACTGGAGCCAGAAATAACCATTAAAAAGCCCCACGTCGGTCGCCAAGTTTGTAATGGAGACTGGAACTGTTGCCAAGAATACCAACAGGAAGCAATCGGGGGACTGCGTGCCTTGAGATTTTTTTATTCCAGCTAGAGAAAGTCATGTGGATACGAGAATGAACGTCCACCATTCTAGCACAAATTAACCAATATTTCCGCATTCAAGAATGAATGTCTGTGTATTCAGGCCAAGAAAAATTGAAGAGAAGAAACTCTGGCGGCCCTATCAGCGAAGAAGCCAAGACCGTTACATCCACACCAATACTATACTTTAGTTATATAAACAATATTATTAAATAACTGAATGACTCACCCCATGATGGTAGTAGATCCAACTCCTCTTCACCTCCTTCAAAGCTAGTATCTTAACTAAGATTAATTGAATTGGTTGTGCCAATGGTGAAACCGATTGTTGAACAATATAATAACTCAAATCAAGGGCTGTAAACAATATTAATAGAATGTATACAATGTAATATGTCAAATCAAATGTTGCGCCAAAATGATAACGCGATTGTTGAACAATTTTATATGTTTTTTTCTCTTTATTATTTATTTATTTATTTCAAGTTTTACAGATTTTTTCTTTCATTTAATTTATTTATAAAATAAAAAACAAATTTTAAATTTAAAAGGAAAATTTCTTGGGAAACAAGATATGATATATTTTGACTGATGTAACGAGAAAAAAAATGTCAGCACTAGCAGAAAGTTATATTCTCAGTATTAAATGCTGAGAAAAACAAATGAAGTGCGGCAATTTTTCAAGATGCTTATGGTTTATGTTGACGGAGGTAAAGAAAAAAAAATGTCGGCAATTGTCGAACTTGCAGAAAATAGGTTGAATAGTGTAATCCAACAAACGACGCAATTGAAGCACCAATGCTGGATTTGAAAACATCCACTTTTTCCTCTAATCATAAGTTCTTATATTTACAATTTTTAAATTTATCCAAAATGTTTTTGTTTGTTAAATATTCATATTTTTATCCTAGAAAATGGTTGATTTGTTTTAATTTACTTAATTTTTTTTGACTTCATCGACACAAACTTAAAATTAAATTTCTTACAGCAAAAAACAATGGCACTTGTAACAACAAAAACTACAATTAAATTGATTAAAAAAAAAACAAACATTTAAAGAAAGAGGTAAATATTGTTGCAATATCCTAATTTACTTTCACTGTATGCCAACTTTTTCACAAAACACAATAACATCAACTAATATTTTATTTTTATGTGTTTTTGGCACTAAATAATATTATGTATTCACACATTAATATATATTTATTTATATAATTGTATTATTGAAATAAAAGAAAAATAAAAAGTAATAAATCAACGTGTATTTTCAATTTAGTTTCACTACGTTAGAATTTCTTCGTCGTTTTAGTACCACCACTATTACTTCAATTTTAATTCACAATATCAAAACGGAATTGAATATGTATTCAATATGATTCTAATAACCACACAAACATATAATCACTCTTTTATTATTATTTTATGAAGTAGAGCAATTCCACGTCATCGCAACAGCATTTGTTCTAGCATGTGACCTAACCCCCTCTGATTTCGATAAAATTTCATATACAGATACAAAATAAAAATACCATTTCTTTCAAAAAATTAAATTTCGCTCTAGGGATGACACAGGGTGGAGGCAAAGTTTTAGGGGTTTGCGAAACATGAGTATCTTTGAATATCGATTGCTAACGATTGACTAAACCGATTTAAGTCATTTATAGCTTATTAGAAAGGTAATTAATAGGACTTATAAAAAAAATTACTTAAAATTTTTTAATAATTTTTTAAAAGTATGTTAAACTTAAAAAAAATTTCAAAGATGGCGCTGTTGCGGGTACTTTCACTTTTACCACTTTTTTCTTTCAAAAAAATAAAGTTTAATTAGTTCGTAATCTAAAACGAAAGTTTCTCAGGTACATAATTTCTCGTTTTAAAAATAAAATTTTTACAAAATTTTCATTTCCGTTTTTTTTTTTCAATTGTTTTTTTTTAACCAATGCAGTGAATCATCTATTTAACTCAATCCACCGGAATTCTTGTTTTATAATAATTTAATGACCATTTAACTATTTTAAGGATACAAATTAAGTATTTGAGGTTGTGAATGCTTTTTACATAATTTATCTTTTCATCCATTTATACCTATCCGAAATTAATTTTAAAGGCATGGAAAAATCAAGTACCGTACTTTGTTACCTGTTAATGATAATACGTGTCATAAAATGAGAGCGCAGTAATGAAAATAATAGTCCTTAGAGATATTTTGAGCGTATAGCATCATTACTAAATTCAGTTGTCAATTTTGTTAAAAAAATATTTGTGTTGTGTTAGCAAAGAAACTTCATAGTGTTTTCGAAGTTTTCTTTTTTTATAAAAAAAAAAAACTGATGACAATGTTGATTAACATAAGAAACAAAATTGACGTTGATCGATTTTGTTTTGTTCTGTGGCTTTACTGAACGATGGTGACAGGTAGTGCAATACACAATCGCAATAACACATAAATGCAAACATACAATATACAAACAAACAAAAAAGATTATTTGTTTTAACGGACTATTTATTTTATTTTTTTTTATAAGCAATTAATTTTACTTATACGCACAACTGAACTATTTAACACATTTTATAATCAGGACTATAATTTTCTAATAAATTGTATTTAGTTAATAAAGAAAATTTAAGTAATTTACTTTATTCAATTAGGTTAACTAAACTAAAAATTTCACGAATAACTGTCACAACACAAACAACATTTGTCTAATTTATTTTATTTAAATTGGACTAAGTTAGGCTAAATAACTGAACAAAAAAAAATTGGAATACTCTATTGAGTATATTCACGGAGCTGCCCATGTACCAAAAATGTACATCCAATATATAGTTTTTCTCCGTTTTCCCCTTACAAACTTCAAATCGCTGTATTGTCGTATGTGTCAGACAGATCCATACGATAATTAGGAATCAGCAATTATGTATTAAACTTTGTTTAAAAAAACCCGACAATAATACAAATTTGTCAAGAGTTATTCAAAGATTACCTGAAACAACCCACCGTCACCAAAGAACAAACGTTTCAATGCATAAGCTTTCTGTACCTGAGTAAACAGCGTCGTAACACATGTCGTATTAATGCTTTATAAAAAATTGTGAGTGTGGGTAGAAAACTCTGTGTGCTGCTCATATGATTTGACGATGTTATACCAGATTTGAAGTTTTCCAGTTTCCACGTGTTTTGCTTTGTAGTCGCCAATATCAAAATTATCAAGAAAGTTTAGTTTAATGCATAGCTGGTGTTTATGCAATCCAAGTCGTTTAGCATTCGTGCGAGAAGCATAATATCGTATCTATAGCTAAAAATTTAACTATATTGTTATAGATGCAGTTTTGTATCTCGATTCAGCCGTTTCTTATGGTGTACTTTTGCCCCAAATTAAATAAAACGGGTGAGAGAGCATAGCCTAGTCACTCAATATAGAGCATAACCTAGTCACTTAATGGTATGCTTTCAATATACACTCAATATTGCCTCAAAAGTGTGAGAAACTGCCTTTTCGATAACTTTTCTACAATTTGACCAGATGTTGTGAGTTAACAGAGAGAAACATGTTTTTATAGAACTTTTTTAGCTGTCAAATTCTACGGAAGATTAAAAATATTTTAATCTTCCGTAGAATTTGACAGCCACAAAAATGGTAGCAGAAAGCAACAATTTAAATTAAATCAAAATCTTTTAACTCACCCTTTAATAAAAAATTATAATTTTATCCGCTTCAATTTATACCAATAAAATTCTGTAAACATTTCATTTGTGTCGTACATTTATTTCATTCTATTTTAAAGGCGATACACTATAGTCAAACAAATAGTACATGTGTTGATTTCACAATAACACACATTGTAATTTTATCAATATAAATCTCATGAAACGTTACAAGTTTTCTACTTTGTACTTCTTTATCAATTGTTTCTTTCCATTTTAATTCTTTCGTTCTTTGCAATAAAAATTTGAAAAATTACAAAACAAAATCAATTTTTTTTTATTATTATTATTTTTATTGTTATATATTTTTTATAAATTTTATATATTACATTTTGTCCAACCGAAAAAAAAATTGGTTTAAATACATAAAAACAAGTCGCGATGGATATAATGATATTGTCAATAAAATTGTCACATTTGGGAACAATTGTATATATTTAAAAAAAATGGTTAACTTTTTGATGGATATTTTTGTTAAACGTTTTGGTCAAAATATTTATTTATATATTATATATGAAAAATTTATTTTGTGGGATTTTGAATAAATTTCATAAAATAAAAACATTTATTTTGATGGATGTAAATTAAGGTTGATCATGTGGATATAATATTGTAAAATTATTGAATTGAAAAATAAAAATATAAAACGAAATGACAAATCAATTTATTGATTGTTGAATAAATTATTATAATTCTAGTACAGTTAAACTACTACAATTTTTGTATTTTACAATTTAAATTTTTAGCGATTTTTAAAATAATGTTACGAATTTAATTTTCAACATGAATTTGGGTTAAGTATGTAGATGGTATGATTAACCAAAGCACTTAATTTAGTCTTAAAAACTTTACTTGTTTCTAAACAAGATTGAAATAATATATCTCTGTCGATGAACAAAATTTTTTGCTTTTGCACGCATAAATTTCAAAACTAATTTTTACAGTGAACAATAAAGTTAATTTAATTAACTATGGTTAACTTTCATAAAATGTCCAAGTGTATATGAACACAAAATTACATGAATTAAGTAGAAAACAAATTGAATCAATATTAATTATAAATCGTAATTTTTTAACCAACAATTTATTTAGTCAATATAAGAACAATACATTTTGCTACAAGAGATGAAAACACTGTTTTTTTGTGAGTGAAAATTGACATTCAAAATTCTTATTCTATTTCTTTACGATTGCTTTGATTTAAAACCTTTATGAAGTTACATGAAAATGTCATAACAACAACAATAAAATAAGAAGATAATTATAATAGGGATGTTAGTTGTAAAAGGCGTTATAATTTTAAAATTAACTACTTTTTAAATATTCTAGGTAGAGAATATATAGCTCTATAAATTAATTTTTAATTAGGTTAAATGAAATTAAAGTAACCAATGAAATTAAAAATAGTATAATGTATTACGATCACAAAATGTTATTAATATTCTAATATCAAATATTATCATAATTATTAACCAGTTTGAATATAGTAGTTTGTGCTACAAGTTTTCGCTTCGCTCGTTTTGAAAACTTAGGACTAGTGCTGAAAATCTTCATTTCAAAACGAGTTGCACACAACGTTTTCTGCACTTGAGTACCACAATAGACAAAAAATAAAAAAAAATTACAAAAAATCACTACAAAAAACTACGCGAAGTATTGATCGATCAACAATGCCTTGACAATATGCAAGTTGGATTATATGCAAGGAAAAAACGCGTGTATTTGATTGAGAAACTGCTCAGAAGAGGATTCTGCTTTGGAAGGAGCAGCAGAAAGAGCTTTGCAAGGTTTATTGCCGGTAATTACTAAAAGAAAAATACGAAAAAACGTATTGAGCGTTCAAACAATGGTGCAGTGAATAAAAAATTAAAGTGATTGACGAAAATAAGTTGGTTGCTTATTTCGATACCAAGACGAAACAATTCCTATCGTCAACTACATAGAGCATTTACTCAATGTTAAAATCCACGTTGAACGTGAAGGACAACATCGATATTTCAAAATTCAACAATTTGCGAGCTCTTTTGAAGCGTAAAAATGACAATTATTTTGCGAAGAAATAAAGAATCTTCACCATTGAAGAAATCTACAAATTCCTGAAGGACGCTCCCGACGATGTTTATTTGGCTACGAAGGTAAAATTTGCTTATAATTTTTTTTGTTTCATTTTCCTAACCTCACAATTTTAAGGTGGCTCTTATTGTTGGTGTCTATGGTGCTTGTCGACGAAGCGAATTGTTGAATTTGAACGTAAAGGATGTCGAATACATGGACAATGGCATTAAAATTACCGTACCGAAAACGAAAACCAAAATCATTCGACAATTTGTCATCAACGAAGGAAGTGATCGGGACGTAAATTTGTTTGAAATTTTCAAGATGTATTCAGGATTACGTCCTCATGGCGTTATCACCGACAGATTCTTTTTAGGTTTTTGTAAAGGCAAATGCATCAAACAGTCGATCGACATTAACACGATTGGAGGCTATCCGAAAACAACTGAAATTTTCTTGAATCTTTCGTCACCGGGTGAGTACACTGGTCATTGCTTCCGTCGATCGCCTACATCCTTGTTGGCAGATTTGAGTGTGAATTTAACTACAATTAAGCAACATGGTGGCTGGGAATCTGATAAGGTTACAGAAAAATACATTCGACATTCGCTCAACAATAAACGTAAAATTGCTGACAGCATCATGGGTTCGAAAATTGTTAGAGCTGATAACGTTTCCACGACCTCATCAACCACTGCTCAATCCAGTGAATCAATCATTGAAAATGGCAATGCTTCAGCCGGTACAACTGTTACAATAATTTCGAGTCAAACAAGCCGAACAAACTTGAAAGTGTTTGGAGAGTCTTTGCCACAACCACCGATTCCTGGAGGATATTCATTTAAAACCTTCCATAATTGCTCTTTCTACTTTGGTCAAAAGTAATGTTTTCATTCATTTCTACTTTATTAATAAAAGTGTTTACCAACACAAACGCACCGTTTCGTCTTTTAAACTGGCAGCAGTGCGGAAATGAAAAAGCAGTGCGGAAATGAAAAGCAGAGCTGAAATGAAAAATCAGTGCCGAAATACTTTCGATATATGTCGTATTGTGGTACTCGAGTGCAGAAATAATATTTTTGGTTCTTTAACATATATTCCAAATTTAACAGATAGTATCAAAAGCTTTTAAATGAACCAAATAATTTAATGAGAATATCCACAAAAATTATAAACAAATCGCAACAAATTATTTTTACAAATCTTAAAGTCAAAATTAACAAAAAGGAAAAAACAGAGTGTGTGCTTAAGACCGCACGGCAGAAGTCAAAACTTCATTGGCAATCGCAATCAATTGATATCAATCAATAATCAATTAGTAGTATTTGGATCGCATTAGTAGAGTAAATGAGAAACAAGTCAGAACGATAAACCGCTAACTACACACACTAACCTCACAATGTAAACCAAATAATTGTCAAAATAGCACTCATATGCCAATAGCAGGGACTAAAGTACGCGTGATTGTCACACCCATAGATCAACAAGTTTAAATTTTACAAATCTTCCTGCGGAAAGCTAAGCAAATTCATTGGTATTAATGCGCATTGTTGCCGTTTGCAAATCACTATCGGCTAAGTGCCACCATTTTAATTATTTTATTTATTATGATTGCCATCCATGTTTAATCATACATAAGCTATGCTTTTTTGTATAGAATTTATGCGACTTCCGTCTCGTAATTGTGAGCTTTAAACCGATATAATCGATTTTATCAAGTATCAAGTTACAAGTATTAAGTCTTCACTTAATTTTAGAAACATACATTACATACAATTCCAAACCGACACCATATTTAGTGAAGATGATAAAATTTCAATACATATAATTTTGGTATACAAATGTAAATGTTTCAGCCTTCAGGTTATACTATCTTTCTTACGTTATTTTTAATTTCATAAAAATTCTGTTCAATAAAAAAAACATTGATCAAAGCAAATTACCGTTTAAAACGATAGTTAAATAAAAAGCAAATTAAGTGTACACAACAACTTCCCAAATTTTCATGATGATTAATGTAATAATGCATAAAGGACAAACAGACATACCTTCAATTTTATATATATTCAATACTTATTTAGCATGATGACTCGAATGCAAATTGCAAAAGACAGTAGCAATATAACTTTAAAAAACTGCGTTATAGATCAATTTTTTAAAATTCGTATAAAGAATTTTTGAAGTGAAAACTTCTTTAGGCGCACCACACACAGATTTTTCCGTAGGTAGTAAGTTAGGCTGATCCGTGCGCTCTGAAATGAAAGACTTTATTAAGGTTTAAAATAAAATCTATCTATCATTTTTTTAACGTTTCAAATTGCGTTGTGGATATCGTGCTTGACTGATGTGCTGTAGGTGCTGAGTTCGACTGCGGGTGGGGGGTATTGGTACATATTTTTTTTTTTTTTTTTTAATTTTTATTAAATGCCATTAAAATTATTTTTTTTTTATTTATGAATTCATAAAAATAATAAAAATTTCTTTATACGAATTTTAAAAAATTGATCTATGACTCAGTTTTTAAAGTTATTAGTTACAGTAGCAATGTCTTTTGCAATTTGCATTCGAGTCATCATCTTCTATATTTATAAATATTAATGTTTGTTTGTTTGTTTGTTTGTTCGTATTTGATAATCTCCAAAACCACTGCACCTATTTGAAAAATTCTTTCACTATTTGAAAGGTAAATGGCACCCCAGGGCTCTTATAATTAACTTAAGGGGTTTTGCCTTTATTATTTTTAAAGTGAAAACTTCTTTGGGTGCACCACACACAGATTTTTAGGCTGTAAGTTAGGCTGATCCGTGACGCTCTGAAATGAAAGACTAAAAATAATAATAAATAATAATCTATCTATCATTTCTTAACGCTTCAAATTGGTTTGTGGATATCGTACTCGACTGATGTGCTGTAGGTAGTGAGTTCAATCCCTGGTGTGGTACATATTTTTTTATTGTTTTTTTATTAATTTTTGTTAAATGCCATTAAAATTATTTTTTTTTATTTATGAATTCATAAAAATAATAAAAAATTATTTATACGAATTTTAAAAAATTGATCTATAACACAGTTTTTTAAAGTAATATTGCTACTGTCTTTTGCAATTTGCATTCGAGTCATCATGCTACATAAGTATTGAATATATATAAAATTGAAAGTATGTCTGTTTGTCCTTTATGCATTAGCAACCACCTTAGTGCTTAGCACGGCAGTAATATCAACCAAATATTCAGAGACAAAAATAAAGAATTATAATAATAAAATAGTACATTATAAACCGAGGTGATAAAGTAAATTTTCTACATTGAGGTGAATATTAATTCGCGAGAAACGAAGTTTCGAGCGAATTAAGAGCCGAAATGGAGAAAATTTGCTTCACCGAGGTTTATATACTATTTTTTTTACTACTTGATGTAAAAAATGCACTAAAACTCTTAATTATACACAAAATAAAATGTCAATTAATAAGCAAATGGTGAATAACTAAAAATTTTAATTTGGTGAAACATTGTTTATCATATCATTGGATTGCGTATTGGATATTTATTATTCAGGGCTGCTTAGTTAGAATTTTATTTTCAATGAATTTTCTTAAAACTATATAAAAATCACATATGCTTTGCATTAAAAAATATAGCTTTTATTTATTTTTGACATGAAATTGAAAACCTATTCAATTGATGAACCAAATTTTGAATTTTTTTAGTCTACAACTCACAACTAAGCTAAATTTCAACAGAAATGTTCAATACGAATTAAAATTGCAAATGAACTAACCTGTAGGAATAAACTAAAAAAATTCAAAGATGAACTCAGTTTAACAAACAAACAAAAGTTATATTTTGGTTATTTACCAAGGTGCTAAAATACTTATTATTAGGTATGGGGAATCTGAATTAGTAACCATAGCTGAGAAATTTAACTTTTGTCTTGGGTTTTTGAGTAAATAATAGAAATTTCTCATGCAAGTAGTAAAAAAAAATATTTATTTGTTTCACTAGGACAAAAATTGATGGTTTTTTGGGCAGAGGTTAAAAATAACGTTTAAAAAAACAAAACAGGAAAACAAAAAAACAAAATGGATGAGTTTATGGTGTCTGTAGACACAATATAAACAGCTTTTTGAAGATGGATTATTATTTGTCAAACACCAAAGTTGAAAGTTTCAACGTGAAATAAACATAAAATAATGCATTTTCCGGAGAAAACTATAAAAACCAGAAAAAATGCTTTGCGTTTATTTTTGTATTTTATAAAAGTCCCTAACATTAAAACTAAGCGAATTGTGACGAAATAAAGTTGGTCCCTATTTTTTTGGCGATAAAACAGAGTGAAAACCACCCCTAATTACGAAACCAATTAAAAATAATTAGTACCACTTCACAATTCACTTAATTTATGTACTAATATGTTCTAAAATTTTGACCGGTTTACAGTGTTTACACTGGGATGCAATTAGCTGCTAAATTGTACTAAGCTGCTTAATAAAAAATTTAATTTAACAAAACCGCTCGATTTCAATTACTTCGGTTTCGAAAAAACCTAAGTATTGCATTCATGAGCCAAAAGTGAAACTCTTACTCCACTTTTTTGGCATTTCTTGACGTTTAAGGACCTACAGATTCTAAAAAAACAAAAAAAATGTATGTCTGGCTGCCGGCCGGCCGTCACAACCTACGAAATCTAGAAAGCCGCTGGACGGATTTCAAAAATTTTTTTTTCTAAAAATATGTTTACTCAAAGAAAGAGCCAAAAGAATGATGTGTTCGATGACTGTACCGGAAGTTTGTCAAAAAATCGTCAAGTGTGTGAAAACAAGGAAATTTCTATATTTTTTGCTTAAAAAACGTTCATTTTAAGTGATTACGAATAGAAACATTGAATTTGAAGAAATTTTGATGGTTAAGATTGGTATTAGAGACCAAAAACTAGATTATTGCATTATAAGTTTGTCAAAAAAATCTTGCTAAGTGTGTCAAAAGAAAGATTTTTATTTATTATTTTACCCAATTTTTTGGAAAAAAATAAAATTAATTATTTGTATGACATGACATTTTATAATTACTATAGAGAATTATGGCATTATAAGTTTGTCAAAAAAAGGTTGTCAAGTGTGTCAAAAGAAAGATTTTGATTTATTTTTTAACCCAAGTTTTTGGAAAAAATAAAATTAATTATTTGTATGTATGACATGGAAATTTTATTATTATTATAGAGAATTATGGCATTATAAGTTTGTCAAAAAAATGTTATCAAATGTGTCAAATGAATGATTTTCACTTCTTTTCTTAGAAAATAATAAGATTAGTTATTTGGACAAAATAAAATGTAATGATCATGATATTATTATTATTGAGAATTTTATTGCATTATAAGTTTGTGAAAAAAATATTGTCAAGTATGTCAAAAAGATGATATCATTTGTTTTTTAGACAATTTTTTGGAAACAAAAATTTAGCTGTTTGTATGACGTAAATGTGACATGGAAATTTTTTTGAATTTGTTATAGTTTTTGAAATATTTTTGGAATTGCAAAAAAAGTTTGTATTTTTGATTTTGTAAGAATTTTCAGAATATTTTTAGAATTTTGAAAGATTAAATTTTTGATTTTATTATAATTTTTAGAATTTTGAAAACAGTTTGAATTTTTGAGTTTTTAAGAATATTTGGAATATTATTAGAATTTAGAAAAAGTTGAAATATTTGATTTTATTCTGATTTTTGGAATATTTTTGGAATTTTGAAAAAAGTTTAAATATTTGATATCGTTATAATTTTTGCAATGTTTTCAGAATTCTTGAAAAAGTTTAATCTTTGATTTTGTAATAATTTTTGGAATATTTTTAGAATTTTGAAAAAGTTTGATTTCATTTAATTTTTACAATATTTTTGGAGTTTTGAAAGAAATATGAATTTGTGATTTTGTAATATTTTCTCGAAACGCTAAATAGAGAGGTTTTTGAGTAGTTTGCTGATTGTATGTATCATATTTTCACTAAATTATGTTAATATATGATCTGTTATAATTTTCCGGCAACGTATTGATGTTTCGTGTTAGTTTTGTAATAAATTTCTAAACAGAGATAAAAAATACTTGTACTTTAACAAAGAGTTATGTTTGATATACATCTCTGCCCAAAACTAATGTCCTCATAAAAGTTTTATGCCAAAAACTATATCAAAATCTTTAACCAAAAGTCTTGATATCTCAGAACTTGAGATTTCAGCCCCTCCATATTTTTAATTTATGTGATTTAGTTGTCCGATATTGATCAAATCATCAATTTCTTTAAAATCATTTAGATACAAAATATAGATTTAGTTAAATAAAAAGTTTACTAAATTGATTTAGCTCGTTTAGTACAATTCAGCATCAATTGGAACACAGTCTTAGTTTTTAAAAAAATTGATCTGCATCAAAATTACTCAAAACTATTAATTATACGCCTAATTACAGTACGGTACATAATTGTGGGTTCTGTTTTTCTGAAATTTATTTTTTTTCGTTAGGATAAAAATTGAGTTGGGTATGGCCGTTTACAGTTGAATATTTTTGTACCTTGTAATTTGTTCTAGTTCTTTCTGCTAAAAACCTTTCAAAAATAAGGGCTGAATGAGAATTTAATTTATATGAATGAGCTTATAGAGCTGTAGAGAGAATGAGCTCTTGAAAAAACCTACAAAATTGATTTTGTTTAAAAATAACGAATCACATATTTTGTTGATATGAGAACACCTATATTTTCGTATAAGCAGCATTGTTGTATTAGTAATATTAGAATATGCAAGAATGAAATCTATAAATATACAAATACGTGTCAAATATAGAAAAATTATAACACATACACGGATAAAAATAAAGCTATGATTGCAGGTCATAAGTTTTGTATAAAATAATTATAAATGCAATAAGCACTTTCTATAATATTGTTGCAATATCCATACCTTTGATGCATACATTTTTATGAATATTTAGTCATGGAAAGAAACAAACCTGTGATTACTTTCATGCCTAATAATCATTTGATGTTAATGCTAATGTTAATCTGTTTTCAGTTCTTAAAGAACAAAATATTATCCCTTTTTTCCATCTATCTCTAAATAAGACGTTTCTTCTCCAATTGTTGTAGAATTCAAAAATTTCATAGATCCACTTCAATCTCCATTCATTTTATATTTCAAAAAGAATAGATGAAATAGATTTAGAAGGCATCAAATTTTTTGGTAGTAAAAATAATTTAAAAAATAATAAGAAAAAAAACATTTTTTCTACTACCCAACTTAAAAAATATACTTTCAATGTTTGTTTTTGCATCGAAAATTTTTTTTTCGTCACCAGTGATAAAAAATCCTATACAAATTACTTTCGTACCTAGGGACGAAGGCAATTTTTTAAAAGCCATTTATTTTCTAATTTCTTAACTAGAATAAGCCATCCTAGAACACCCGTTAAGAGAATCAATTGATTGAATGAAATAATTTTGTTAGTGTCAATTTGTCTCTCTTGGGAAGACGACGTTAATTAATTTTAGAATTATTTACGGACAATTTACATTAAAAATGTAAAAATAATAATAGTTAACTATATTCATATATTCTTTTTAAATAGTATGATAACAAACAGTTGGTGTTAAGATATTTAACCAAAATTTATTTCCCCTATTTATTTAAGAAAAACGAAAAAAAAAATATTTATACACATAAAATAATTTACATTGTTTTACAATATATCAGGAATTTACGTAATGTCATCCACATACAAAAACTTTAAATCAAAACTGTTGTTTTTATTTTAGAAATAATAATAAAATTTTTAAATTTGATTTTGTTTATTACAAAACCTTCTTTAGTTATAAGCCTACTAGACGCGAAATGCAAAAAACAATAAATCTTTAAAGATGTGTTATTTAATGATTTTAGGGACTTTATAGACCAAATAAAATAAAAATATCGAATTTTGTAGTGTAAATAGAATAAAAATATTTATATGTATAAAGTTGACGATTTTTTTGTACGAAAAGACAATCAGGCTGTAACTAAAGACAGTTTTGTTTATGACATAGAAATTGGATGATTCATTCATTTTGAGTCATCTATATTTTAATAGCAGAAATGTAAATATAAATTTAAAGATTTTGTTTGAATGTTTGTATGTTTTAAAATTTGAATTGTATGTAATTATAAATGAAAATGTTTAATAATTAATATTATTTTTTAAAAAAGTAGTAGAAAAAGTACAGTCTTCTACTCGCCGAAAATCATATTTTGAATCTCGCGACTATTACCAATCTCGGCTATCGCCCCGGCTGATTAATTGTCCTCTCGCTTCAAAATATATTGTTTTCGGCATCGTTGAAGAATATACTATTATATAATTTACTAGACCTTTTTGTGGAATGTGAGTTGTATATATACAAACTTTGTATTTACCATTCGAATGATAGATATATATAAACCTATGAAATATGAACATAAGATATGATTATAGCTTATGACATATCATGACCGTGAGGTTTATTCGGTACTTGGACACTGCATCATATATATCACTAATATATATCACTAATATATCGCTTATATCACTAATTTACTCCGTTTTTTTTCGGAAAAAAATTTCGTTCTTATTTCTAGTTTTAAATAAATTTTTATGTCACCTAACTTAGCCCCGCCATTTTTAAGAAAATTAAAAACAAAGATTGTGCTGTATTGTGCTACAGTTGTGCTGGATGTGCTACTCAGAAAGAATGCCATATCTAGCCCTAGCCCCGCCATTTTGAAAAATCTGAAAGCAGAAGGCTAAGCAGAAGTTAGCCCCACCATTTGGCAAAAAAACAAAAACAAAGGCTGTGGTGTATTGTTCTATTGTTGTGCCAGTTGTGCTACTCAAAAAAAATTCCATACTACCAATGCAAACATTTGGTACGCAAGAACGATTTTTTGATTAGAAGTTAGCCCCGTCGTTTTCGAAAAAATGAAAAACAAAAATTTTGTGTATGTAGTGGTAGAAATTTTGTTTGAGCTGGCTGCTTAGAGATAGATTATATATACCAAATGAAAAATATTTTTACGCTAGCATCATTTATTCTTGTAGGACTCGGTGTAATCATTAATTTATAAGTACCAATAATGTAAGTGACACCTGGTGTCCGATAGCATAAATGAATCTTGCCTTATTTGTATATATAAAATAAGGGAATCACAAAAATATATGATATTAAAAAAAATTGTAAATTTTTCCGTCGGTGGGTACGAATTTGTTTTGAAGTAGCACAACTCGCACAACTTTAACACAATACAGCACTCAATTTAGTTTTTTTTACAAAATGGCGGAGCTAACTTCTATTTGAAGAAATGATGTTAGCGTTATAAAATTTTTCTGTTAGGAATACGAAATTTTTGTCTGAGTAGCACAACCAGCACAACTCAAGCACAATACAGTACAACCTTTGTTTTTTATTTTTTTTTCAAAGTGGCGGGGCTAACTTCTGCTCGAAAAATCGGTTTAGTCTGCCAACTTTTATTCATTGCTTATATGCAATTCTTTCTGAGTAGCACAACTAGAGTACAATACATAACAACCTATGTTTTTCATTTTTTTTAAAACGATGGGGCTAACTTCTGGTTAATCTTCTGCTCGAATGCTTTCTGCTCGAAAATATCCTTCTGCTCGAAAAATCGTTTTAGCGTGCCAACTTTTGTTCAGTGATGATATGGGATTCTTTTTGAGTGGCACATCCAGCACAACTGTGGCACAATACAGCACAACCCTCCTTCTTTGATTTTTACAAAATGGCGGGGCTAATCGTTCGAAAAATGGTTTCAGCGTGGTTTAAATTATTCTGTTGGTGATACGATATTTTTTCAGTAGCACAACCAGCACAACTATAACACAATACAGTACTTCTTATGTCTTTGATTTCTTCCAAAATGGCGGGCCTAACTTCTATTCAAAAAAAAGGTTGCTAACTTTGTAAAAAAAATTCTATTAGGGCTACGAAATTTTTGTCTAAGTAGCACAACCAGCACAACTCGAGCACAATACAGCACAACCTTTGGTTTTCATTTTTTCAAAATAGCGGGGCTAACTTCTGCTCGAAAAGTCGTTTTAGGGTGCCAACTTTTTTTCATTGATAATGTGGAACTATCTCTGAGTAGCACAACTAGCACAACCCTAGCACAATACAGTACAACCTTTACTTTTAATTTTTTTCAAAATGGCGGGGCTAACTTCAACTCGAAAAATCGTTTTAGCGTGTTTAAATTATACTGCTGGTGGTACAAATTTGTTCTTGAATAGCACAACTAGCACAACTCTAACAGCGTACAGCAGACCCTTTGGTTTTCTTTTTTTCCCAAATGGCAGGGCTAACTTTTACTCGAAAAAATGATTTTAGTGTTATAAAATTTTTTCCACTAGGGATATGAAATTTTTTCTAAATGGCACAACCAGCACAACTCGAGGACAATACAGGACAACCTTTGTTTTTCAGATTTTTCAAAATGGCGGGGCTAACTTCTGCTCGAAAAATTGTTTCAGCGTGCCAACTTTTTTCCATTGGTGATATGGCATTCTTTCTTAGTAGCACATCCAGCACAACTGTAGCACAATACAGCACAATCTTTGTTTTCAATTTTCTTAAAAATGGCGGGGCTAAGTTAGGTGACATTAAATTTTTCTCTTTCAAATACTCACAAATTTAATTTTTGCTTCAAATTTAATGCTTTCCTTCGGATTAAAAATATAAATAGATTAGTCTCTGAACGGTTTGTTCAGTTATGCAAGTATTGTTATTAAAATAAATAAACGCATGACGAAAAAGTACTAATTTTCTGACTAGAAATTTATGTTATGTTTCGTTATAATTTTGTTATAACTGTAGTAATATTGGCGTCTATTCCGTAAAATCTTCTATCAAAAATCTCTGTTATTCTTGTATTTTTTTAATAGGTTTAGTTTACACTTATAAAATTTCATACAAAAATAGAAGAATAGCGGAACCTTTCGATAGAAGATTTTATTGAATAGACCATATCGTCGCTTTAATAATGAAATAACGTATGCCATATATACGTTGTTTTTATATAATGGGTGCGCTGCATTCCCCATAAGGATGTCTATAAAGTGGCATTTTAACATTTTCCAATTTTTTTATAACTGGGGGTGAAAATTAATATATTGTTAATTAACGTACATGCAAATTTGAATTTGGTTAAATATTGAAACAGCGTAAATCCATGTACGATATTTCAATTCCGACAGAATAATAGCTTGGGTAAAATCAGTGTCGTATACTTTACATACATTACGATCGCCACACGAAATGGTAAATCTAAAATATTGTATAAGCATCATTCATTACTACATGATATGCCGGTTCATATAAATAAAAAATTGTAAGAATATTATGTGTTATTTCAATAATAATTAGTTTTAGGCTTAATCGTCCTTCCATGCAAAATGAAATAACGTATATGAAATATGAAATAACGTATAATAACGTATAAGGTACCTGATTGAATTTTCACCTCTTTTTAGGTAGAAAAGCCAGCAGGTACTAATGTGAAATTTTAATATGCTGTGGGGAAATTAGTCAAGATTAATTGGTAGAAATTTTTTTTCCAAAATCTTTATTCATTCAATTGTGCTGCCGAGTTTACGAAAATCAGAAAATCGAAAAATCTTTAAACCCAATTATCTCGAAACTACACTTTTGCGAATACGTTGTTTCATTATTAAAGCGACGATATTATTTGAAATAAATTTTAATAACAAGAACTGAAAATTGAGAAAAATGAGATACAAATTACTAGTTTGGTACGCCACATAACTCCCGCTCCAGTAAAAAAGTAATGATGGAATCTGTTTGGCGGCATAATGCCCCTTTTTGATTGTGTAACTGGTTGTCTGTGACTCTCCATGAAATAATTATAGTGTTTTTAGAAAAGTCTTGAAAAGAATTGTCCAATAAATAAATTTTGTTCCTTGATGTTTCTCCTTATATTTCTAATGAAAATAACGCTTTTTTGTTTAAGGAGAGGAGATGAAACTGCATAATAAAAAACATGTTCACAAGTTTCCAATTTCTTTTGCACGAATGTTGGTTTTTTGTTTGATTTGCAGTTTGTTTTGGCTGTAAATCATTCATCTCAACTCATTACAACACATTAGCTATTATGTTTTCTGAGACAGAAACTTGCTCTATATCGGTTGTGAATTTATTTATGACATCAATTTGTCTTATTTGACGAACCTTGATAAGGGTTTTTATTGAACATGAAAATCAATGGTTTATGGTCACTGAAAATGGTAAAAAGTCAGCCCTCTAACAAGTTACCTCGCTGAAATTTCTTGATATGTTTGAGACTTATTTATAATTTAAGAAAAGTTTGGTCTGCCTTGAGATTTTTGTTCTTAAGTACCTGGCAGACCAAATTAAATGCATGAAAAATTATTAGCCTCCATAATTACTCTCTAAAATGTTGTACTTGAAAGAGTAAATCTTGTCTAATAAGAAAACACGTGTCGGCCTTTTAAAAAACATTAATAAAAATATGGCCGACTTTATTTTTAATAAACGAAATTGCACGCGAGAATCACGCATTAAGCCAGCAGTTTGAATTTTAGAATGGTTCGGTAACAATTATAATAATCAGGAACATTCTCACTATACTGCTATACACGCATAAAGAGTTACATAAAAGAAATTAATACAATATAGTAAATATGTTTTTATTTCAAGTAGTATGGTACCAAAGTGGCATTCATTTATGATCGTCCGCGAAACAAGCCGTTTTCCTCAGAACAATAAACCATCCATTCAGCATTTGTCACGTTTTGCCTCATAGAATAAAAATCGGGTGTAATACTTTTTGTTGAAGAGAACGTTAACATGAAGGAATTAAAGAAGTGTCAAAAAATAAATTGTTTTTTAATGTTCTTAATGATTATTAGCAGTTGTAATATATTTCACTCACAGCATTGACAGTTTTACAATTTTTGTTAACAATTTTCTAATTGTGCTGTAAACGCTTGCAGATTTTTCTTTTTTTCGTTGACAAAATATTTGTTATTTTTCTCAAAATAATTGTATAACTATGTCAACAAAGGATAACAAACATTTAATTGGATTAGGAAATTTGGAATCGAAAGGTTGCTTTGATAAAAACTTCTATTTTTGTAGAATTTAAAGTTTAAACAAATACAAAAGTTTTTTACTTTTTTGACGTAACTATGACAACCAAATTTATGGTTAAAAAGTAACACTTTACGACCGCAAATCACAGTAATAAAGTAACACTTTAATATGCAGGCAAATAAAAACTTGTTTTTAATATAAACAAAATCGTAAGGCTTTCTGGTTTTTGTTTGGCACCATTTGTCGCATTTTAAAAAAAAATTAATGAGCGGTAAAATACGGCATCTATACTAGGGATTCCGGATTGGGAAATTTTCTATAAATTCAACTAAAAACCTATATAAAAACACATCAATGTTGAATACAAAAACAAAACAAGTTAGAAGAAAACTATGTAAAAACAAAGAAAATTTTCACTAACAAAAATTTATATAAATAAAAATCAAAAAGCTTACATTGATAAGTATGTAAATGTGATGTTTCTGCTTGTATGACGCAACAAAACAATTAACAGAGAAAATGTTAAAAATTGGTTGATTGACCTATAGCCAACGTAAAAGTTTTTATTCGTGATTTTTCAATGATAAATAAATATGTATAATCACGACGAACTCAAGGGTTAATTGTTAATAACTTTTGACAAATCTTTTAATTTTTGAGCCATGCGCAAAAAAGTTGAAATTTTTTTGTTTAGATTGTTAAATGTCTGCAAATGTTGGTTGAATTATTAATAAATCATTTCAATTAATAACTTGTTTGAAATGTCTGGTTATAAACAAATAAGTGACAATTACTCTGATTTAAAACCTCATCACGACATGGATGAGTGAAGGATTAGTTAGTTTCGTAATTATTTTTGTAGAGCTTGTAAGGAACACACAAGTTAAATGTTACTTTACCGTACTGAATTTTGTTGGACAATTTATTCATGAATGTTAATACCGTTAATATTAATGAAAATATAAAAACTGTTGCAAATATAAAAACTGATGTTGTGGGACCTAGGTCTTAAAAGGTATTTATGTTTGTGACACATATTGTAAACCCTATAAGACAACACTTTTTATTTAAAAGAAAAAAAAATGAAATTTTCAAAATAGTTAAATAATAATTAAAACTTATCTCTGTTTTTTTTTCTAAATATCTTATTTAGATTAACAAGTGTAAGCAATATTTTGGCTCCTTTAACTCTATTGCACTAATGTTGGAGTATAGCTCTGGAATTTTCTGCGCACCATCATATTATAAATGCTCGAATATAGAATTAGTTGTACTGAACAGATTCAAATGTTCCATTTAAAGCTAGCAATGAAGTGATTAAAAGACACAAAAAATCAAATCTTCTATATATAATTGGTTTTTTGATGTATCGAACATAAATCGCCTAAATCCAATAAGCACAACGTACGAATAATAAAAGTTACCATCATAAAGATACATAAAACTCTTCAATTAAAAATAGGAAAGAACACAAATAATAAATTTTTTACTAAAAATTAAACAACGATACGATTTACGTACTTAAAGTGTCAATTATAAAGTCATATATTATAGAAAATCGAAAACCAATTTCAATGCCAACAAGACGATTGTTTTCATAAAACGAAATACAAGTGAATAAAAAATATATCCAATTTGCAGTTGCATTATTTCCAATTATTTCAATTTGTTCTTTTTTTATTGCATATTTGTCAAATTAAACAGACAAGTGCAAAAGAGATTAATGTATGTAATCCTAGGGATAATAAGCTTTGTGGTTTATTTAAAAAGCTTATTTTGCATTTTTTAACGATTTAAATTTTTTAGTTAGGTTTTGTATAATAAAATTAATTATTCTGTTGTAATATTTGAAAATAAAAAAAAACGATTATTTTCCTATCAGAGGATATATAACAAATCAAAATAAAAATATGTATAAATTTATCGACATGTAATATCAATAAGAATGGAACAAAAAGGAAAAATTGAACAAAAAAAATGTATGAAAAGACATTAAATATTATAAAAAAAATCCGTGGAAGAGGTTACAACACACAATATAATGATAAAAAACGTATATAAATATCCCAACTGGAACTAAAAGCGTGACATATAAGCGCGTCATGCTTCTGTACTCATTTTTTTGTTTTTTGTACTTATTTTATTTCTTGTGTTTCTTTATAGCATCCATTTGATTCTTGCTGTGAATTTAAAACAAAAATAATAATAAAAATATTAAAACAAAAATATTTCAAATTTGATTTTCAATCAATACAAAAAAAAAACTTTTAACTTCTAAACATCAAGAAATAGAAAATAGCTTGTTAATTAAAATGATTGTAATTAATTATTTTTGGTTATTTAAAATAGAAACAAAAATGTACAAAAAATAACAACTGTTTGACCGCTTTGAACTTAATATTCTTTTTTTTTCAATCTTAAAGGTTTTAATTTGATTAATTGACGTTATTAAATTGAGTAAACATTGTTTTGTTTTGATTTCTTTAAATATTCGGGAAACAATTTTTTTTTGTGTTAATATTTTTAAAATGTGTAATAATTCATACAGCGTATTGTGACTGTTTTTTTTAAAATTTTTATATGTATTCTAACAGCATCTTGAAAAATAACAAAATATTTTACGTATGATGTGTTTCTTGATTTTTTTGTTGGCTAGTGAGCAATGCATTTTATCTTAGACCTTAGTAACATTTGGCTCATCAGTTGGAATGTTGATTTTATTTCAAAGTGAATAAAAGTTGTTGCAAAAATAATTGTTAGGCTTAGGAATCTAATGTTCTTTTTGAATCAGAAAAACTATATTTAATCAACCATAGAAAACCACTGGTACCATTGAACATTACTGTTACTAATACTATTTCTAATACTGTTAATACTGTTACTAAGAAAACCAACTCCTAATATCAACCTTCAGCATCTGTATTTTCTGGGGAAACTCTGCATTTTAATATGGTTTTCAATTGGATGTTCATTGATACCTTTATTTTACTTGTGACATCAGTGTATAGCTTAGTTATCAGTTTTTAGTCTCTTGAAACAAAAAAGTCAGGTCATTTAAAGGTCAGGTCAGGTTAGGTCAAGTCAGGCCAAGTCTAGACTATCAGGTCATAAATGTGTTACAAAAAGTAAAATAGTTGATAACAGAAACAAATACATTTTTCTTGCATACACTATATAATAATCCCTTAGCACATTCTGAAACAAAATCTGCAGAGCATCACAGAAAAGTCTTGGTATGCATCTTCTAGATGAGTTACTCTTAGGTGATTTAACCATAGGAATGCTCAGTTAAGGGACAGCTACGGAGGAAATTCGGATACTAATTGTGTCTATCTTCCGTACGACTTCGTTAGTTGGGGGCCAATGCCGGCGTTGCCTAGATATCATAGGTGGGTGTGTTTAAAATCCTAGAAATCATAGTTGGCTGTGATGACAATTCACATCATGTGGACTCGGGATGCACCAATAAAACAGCAGAGGTCAGTCTCTTTTAGAGAACTTGGACACTATTAATTCTAAATTCCGGAGGAGAGCCAACTTTTGTTAACTCCTGACGGCAAAAAACCATAGACATCACTCTATACTCCAGGTATCTTTTAGAAGACATCAGGAGCTGGAGTGAGTGAGTTGAATTGTCAATATTATTTAATTATTTATTTTGTATGAGTGATTTTTTAGGATATCAGTGATTTTTTTGCTTTAAAAAATATAATGATATAATATATGGAGGGGCTGAAATCTCACAGCTCTGAGGTATCAAGACTTCGGTCTGGGTTAAAGATTTTGATATAGTTTTCGGCAAAAAACTTTTATGAGGACATGGTTTTTAGTTTTGGGCAGCGATGTATATCAAACATAACTCTTTGCTAAAGTACAAGTATTTTTTTATCTCTGTTTAGATATGTATTACAAATCTAACACGAAATATCAATACGTTGCCGGAAAATTATAACAGATCATAAATTAATATAATTTAGTGAAAAGATGATACACTCAGCAAACTACTCAAAAACCTCTCCATTTAGCGTTTCGAGAAAATATTACAAAATCACAAATTCATATTTCTTTCACAACTCTAAAAATATTGTAAAAATTAAATCAAATTAATCTTTTTTCAAAATTCTAAAAATATTCCAAAAATTATTACAAAATCAAAAATTGAAACTATTTTCAAAATTCCAAAAATTATAAAAAAATCAAAAATTTAAAATTTTTCAAAATTCTAAAAATATTCCAGAAATTCTTACAAAATCAAATATTCAAACTTTTTCCAAAATTCTAAAAATTTTGCAAAAATTATTACAAAATCAAAAACACAAACTTTTTTCAAAATTCCAAAAATATTTCAAAAACTATAACAAATTCAAAAATTTCCATGTCCAATTTCATTTTCAATTACATTTACGTCATAAAAACAGCTACATCTTTTTGACACACTTGATAACATTTTTTTGACAAACTTATAATGCCATAATTCTCAATAATAATAATAAATCTTCATTTCAAACAAACAATTAATTTTATTTTTTTTTTCCAAAAAATTGGGTAAAAATATAAAAATCTTTCTTTTGACACACTTGACAACATTTTTTGGACAAACTTATAATGCAATAATCTAGATTTTGGTCTCCCATACTAATCACGACCATCAAGATTTCTCCAAATTCAATGTTCCTACTCGTAATCACTTGAAATGAACGTTTTTTAAGCAAAAAATATGCAAATTTCCTTGTTTTTACACACTTGACGATTTTTTTGACACACTTCCGGTACAGTTATCGAACACATCGTCCTTTCGGCTCTTTCCATTGGGTAAACCTATTTTATAAAAATAATTTTTTAAATCCGTACAGCGGTTTTCTAGATTTCGTAGGTTGTGACGGCCGGACGGCCGGCCGACAGACAGACATACATTTTTTTTTGCTTTTTTAGAACTAGTAGGTCCTAAAACGTCGAGAAATGCCAAAATAAGTGGGGGTAAGAATTTCACTGTCAGCTCAGGAATGTAATACTTAGGTTTTTCAGACCGAAGTAATAGGTCTTTCAGACCGAAGTAAAATGATTCTGTGTTTGAGTTGTGGTTGATATTGGCGGTGTTACCAAAACGACGAAGACATTCTAACGTTCAATTGTGAAACTAAATTGAAAATACATATTTTTTATAAATTGTTTTTAGTTTTACTTTTGCTTTTGTTTTTATATAAACAAATTTATGTTAATGTGTGAATATATAATATTAAATTAAAATTCAACACATCTTGGTTTAGTTAATTTGTGTTTTGAATATAAAGGGCCAAAAACGCATAAAGGTGAAATGTTGGTTGATGTTATTGTGTTTTGTTTGGAAAAAAAATGGCATACAGTAAAAGTAAATTAGGATATTACAACAATATTTATCTTTCTCTTTAAATATTTTTTTTAAATTAAGTTAATTGTGGTCTTGCATTTTTACAAGTGTCAATTTTTTTGTTGAAAGGAATCCATTTTTGAGTTTGTGCGATAAAGTTCAACAAAAAAATATATTTCAAAAATTATTGTCCGTGATCGTCAAATCTTTGTGACGCAATCGCTTATTTGATCAAATGTTTATGTGATCAACAACCGCTTCTTTGATCAAATACTTACATCACTTTTATTATCAACAGCAATTTAATTGATCCAATATTTCTATCACTATTGTTGTCAACAGTAGCATATTTGATCAATTGTGTACATCACAATTGATCAATAATAGATATGTAATTGTTGTCAACACCAGTATTTGTTGGATCAATTATATACATCACAATAACTGTCAACTACTGCATTTTTGATCAAATATTTATTGTCAACACAAGTAATTTTTGTTGGATTATTTACATATCTATTTATTCTCAAGAACCGCATATTTGTTTGAACAATTATTTACATAACTATTATTGTCAACACCACCATTTTTTTCAATCATATACATCACAATTATTGTCAAAAACCACATTTTTGATCAAATAATTTTTTGCCAAAAACAGATTTTTTTGAGCAACTAATTACATCTCTAGTATCATAAACAACATTTTTTTGTGTAAAATTAAATACCATTAGCGGTTAAGGCATGTCAATATGCTGATAAGTTCCTTCATCATGGGATGAGTCATTAATTTATTTTGTTATTTTTTTATCAAAATAACTAGAATGTCGTATTGGCGTAGATGTGACGGTCTTGGCTTCTTCGATGCTAAGGTCGACAGAATCTCGTTTGTTCATTTTTCCCTTATAGGCCAGGCAAAATAGTATTTTAACAACAAAAAAATTCGTTACAGCAAACTGATAGTGGGATATTGTAGAACACGATACTGTAAAAGAGGGAAACATAAATCGAACCAGCAGCTGCTATCCGGGGGAGAATGGGGAGGGTTTTTAGGGGTTGAAAAGGGTTTTTCGTGATTTCTGGCTAAACCGTGCATCCTATCAAAAAGAGTTATATGTAAAAGTTGTAGGAAATAAAAAGATCTACACTTTTTGTACGGACCATTTTTACCCTCACCTCAACATTTTTCGAAAAAAATGTGAAAAACCGATTTTTTTCTTTTTTCTTGTTTTCTTTTACAAAAAAAATTTTATGAAGTTCAAATTTTGGAAAAAGATACCTCCATTTATTGGAAAAAGGCAGCAATTTTTTTGGAGGGAAATATTTAGACGTTGTTGTTAAAATTAATTTTTTTGAAAAAAAAACCAAATTTTTAACTGCGATTCCTCTTAAAACTACGCCTCCTAAAGAGTTCAGTTTTGACTCATTTACTTGTTCTTACGTCTATTTTTGATAAATGGTAAAAAAAAGTATAAATCTATGGACAAAAAGGCGGGAAAATTGAAAAAACCGAAAATATTGCTTTTTTCGTGGTAATTTGCATATTTATCGTTGAATAATTGTTACTAATTAATAAAATCATATTATTTTTTTTATTATTACGTAAACAACGATCATTCGGAAATACATTTATGAATAATTAGATGCTTTCGTTTTCGAACTTGATAAAAATTGTTCGAAGAAATAATCAACAATTAGAATTTCAGTCGTACTAAAAATCTTAAAAATTAAATATCTCAAGAACACGAATATTAGCCTCTTTGTAAATTTGTAATATTTTAGAGTAGAGATAGAACTGTTCTTACAAAAAAAAATAAATTAAATTTCAATTGATCTTCAACCCAAGCGCCAACTTTAAAAAAGTTTTTTAATATTTTAATTTAAAAATTAATTACAAAAACAATTAATTATTTTTTTTTTCAAACGATTAACTAATCACCTACAAAAAAAAAAAGTTTGATAAAATTGGTAAAGCCGTTCTTGAGCAATTTGATTTCGAAGGTACATGGGATTGGCAGAATTTTCATTTTTCTAAAATATTTAATGCTTATTTTAGTTTATAATATATGATAATTAATATATGATATATTTTAATTTAATATGATTTTTTTATTGTAATTGAAAGAAAAATTCACTATCTATTTGATAAATTTCAGCAAAATCTGCAACTGGCATATTTTTGCTAACAAATATTCGAATTGGTTTTTATCGTCGAACAAAACGTCTGTCTGTAATTTGAATATGTGTTGGGTAAAATATTAAACCTTCAGAAAACCCAAAAAAAGCTTATTTAGTACCTTCTTTAAACCTCATTTAGTACCTTCTAAACCCAAAATAAGTTTAATAGAATCAGTAAACTTGGGTTTAGTGTATGGCACAAAGTACAAAAAAAATCAATCTATATTCAAATGTGTTTTTCTCAAAAACAAAAAGTAACAATTGTCCTTATAGGTTTAGTATGTTTTAAGTAAATAACAAATCTGTAAAATATAAAAAACATGAAAGAAAACTAAAAGGTACTTTTTGAGATCGCCATGTTTGAAGAATAAAATTTGCTTTTTTGTTACCTAAATAAACTAAAAGTAACGAAAGCATATAATTATTCATTAATTTATTTCCAAATGATCGTCGTTTACGTTTATCATAAAAAATTTAAATGATTTTATTAATTAATAACGATTATTCAACGATAAATATGCAAATTACCACGAAAAAAAAGCGATTTTCTCGGTTTTTTCAATTTTCCCGCCTTTTTTTCCATAACAGTGTACCATTTTTTTACCACTTATCAAAAATAGACGTAAGAACAAGTAAATGAGTCAAAACTGAACTCTTTAGGAGGCGTAGTTTTAAGAGGAATCGCAGTTAAAAATTTGGTTTTTTTTTTCAAAAAAATTAATTTTAACAACAACGTCTAAATATTTCCCTCCGAAAAAATTGCTGCCTTTTTCCAATAAATGGAGGTATCTTTTTCCAAAATTTGAACTTCATAAAATTTTTTTTGTAAAAGAAAACAAGAAAAAAGAAAAAAATCGGTTTTTCACATTTTTTTTTTCGAAAAATGTTGAGGTGAGGGAAAAAATGGTCCGTACAAAAAGTGTAGATCTTTTTATTCCCTACAACTTTTACATATAACTCTTTTTGATAGGATGCACGGTTTAGCCAGAAATCACGAAAAACCCCTTTCAACCCCTAAAAACCCTCCCCATTCTCCCCCGGATAGCAGCTGCTGGTTCGATTTATGTTTCCCTCTCTTACAATATCGTGTTCTACAATATCCCACTATCAGTTTGCTGTAACGAATTATTTTTTTTTTTTCTAATTTTTTCTCCTATTATGACTGGCCTATTAGTCTGACTATATATTTCGAATGTATATCAGTTAATTTGTGCTGGGAAAATAGACATTCTTTTTATGACTCACGTGACTTAAGTTAGTTGCAACGCAAAATCTCTAGGCGCGCAATCCATCGCTTGCTTTCTATTGTTATCCTTAACAATAGCTCCAGTCTCCGTTACACCCAACCGAGAATCGCCTCTACCGGCATTTACGACAGATGGATTAGGTGCGCTTTAGCGGCTTCGTAGAGGAGAAGTAGGCTATTGGAAGCATTTCCAAGGTCCAGACTATTGAACAGGCCATTAACCAGCTCAACGATCAGTTAATAACAACTTTTAAGAGCGCAAACCCCGAAACGAGGCAACGTGTAAACAAATCAGTCTGATGGACGGAAAACCTTGATAAGCTAAGACAAAGGTCCAAGAAACTTCTGAACAGAGCCTTGAGAATTCGTGATGAAGCTGGTTAGGCTCTGTAGAGTGAAGAAAGTCCACATTTTAAAAGGATTATTCATTAATTCAATGAAAAGATCTCCCAATAGTACTGTGAGTCGATTGAGACAATCACAGAGAGTGCTGCAATAATGAGAGCTTTGAAAAAGGATCCTTCCGTGAGATTGGGATAATCTTACTTTATCCAACGATATTCACACTTCTTCAAAGAAAGAAACTTGTTCAGTATTCCTTCAACACCATTTGCCTGGCTGTGTATTTGGGGATATTCCTCATAAGATAGCCCCGGAAAATGGGGAAAAGTCTAATCGAGTGGACTAGTAATTGCAAATAGAGTTGTATCGCCCGAGGCTTTGTCTTGGACTATCAGTTACTTTGAGTCATACAAATCACCAGGTCAAGATGGAATTTGGCCGATTATGGTGTAACAGTGTCTAAAGATATAATAGGAGATATGTTATTAAGGAAAAACGTGAGAGTCAGCTTTATACCAAAACCAGGGACTATTGCGAGGTGAAAAACTTCAAACCAATCAGTCTTTTTTAATACATACTTTCTAAAGTCTTTGAATAAGTTGATCGACCGTTACATTAGAAATATCTGTCTGAAACCACGCTAAGCAATGGGCAACATGTTTATCAAGCAGGAAAGACTAACTTACATAATTCTGTTAGAGGTGGTCTCTGATATTGAAGAGACTATCTTTAAAAAGGCTATCACTCTTGGCGCTTTTCTTGACATAATAGGGGCTTTCGACATAGGTACTTTTGAGTCACTCTTTAACGGGGTGGAAAGATACAGTGTCAACAAATACTCATAAGGTTGATTAACGGGCGCTGAAATATCGATGTCTGTTTATTCACACGAAGGACAACACCACAATCCAGGTAAGTGTGAGCGCAGATGTCCTCAAAGGGGCTTTCTTTCACTACTGCTCTGAAATATGATGGTAGACCAGCTCCTAATTAAATTAAATGATAAACGGCTAAACAGATACGGGTATGCCAATGATGTTAGTATTCTTTTATAATGAGTCAATATGGGTATCTCTGCAAACCAACAGTTGGTGGCGGAAGAATGATCTCTCGATCAATGATTCCAAGACACAGCTTGTTGCGTTTACCACAGTAGGAAAAGGAAAATAATCAACTTCACTCTTTCTTCAATTGGTTATAACACATTAACACTTCAAGATAATGTGAAGTATATTGATGTAACTCTAGACAAGCGACCCTATGACGCTGTTCTTCTTGAAACTAAATGCGCAAACGCATTTCGAGTTTTGTGGAAGTGCAGGAGGGTTTTTGGGGGGAATTAGGGGCTAACTCCGCTATCGGCGTCAGCTATTGGTACCTTGTATCGGTCCCTTGTAAAAAAACTGGAGGTGGCGGTACAAAGGCTTGCATGTTTATGTATGACTAGTGCTTTCAGAACAACACCTACATAGAGCTTGCTGGTTTTATTAGGGCTTTCTCCTTTGGATACATTTGTAAGAATGGAGGTTCTTAAAGCTATATGAGGCTTAAACTGTTTGGTACTATCAAGTTCTATTGAGGGATCTGGAAGAACGCCTGACAGATTTGACCATGCCGAATGTCGATACAGTTCCTCTAACTTCTTTTCGAAAGGAGCATAGAGTTGTAATTTAAACGATAGAGGACCTGTAGCTGATTTGCTATTGGTCAGAGTGAGAATTTTGGGAACGTAAAAGCTAATGAATTAGCTAACAATTTCAATTTTTCGTATTTTCAATCCTCACAGTCGTCACCAAGGAGGTATGAGACATAGTTAAATGCACATAAAAAATATAATTATGATTCTTAAACACTTAACTTTATTTTTAATTCAAAATTTTTATGATTGTAAAATTTGTTCAAATTGTTCGGTCATTTAAATTCGTAAGTTAATGACATAAAACATGAATATCGCATATGTTCAAAATTATAGCAAAATGGGTGAACAGGAAGATTTTAAAATAATTTTTTCTGAGCTTTGCCTTTTAAAATGATATCCTTAATCCGGTATAAAATAGTCCACTTAAGCCAAAAATCGATTATGTGACAAATAAATCAGCAGAAGTTTGTCAAAGTTAAAATAGTACCTTGTTCAGGTTTGCTCTAGTGCGCATCAGGCATTGAAAGAGCAGTCTGATTGAACTCTAATCATGAGTGTAACGCTTGTTCCCTATCAGAATCTGATTGTAATAGTCGGATCAGGCCCTGATATAATAATATACAATATAAAAAATGACGTTTGTATATAAGAAATATACATTCAAATAAAATCTAGAATAAAAAAATTTTCATAGCTAAATTTAAATACAAAATATAATTAAAATAAATAAAAAAGTTTCAATGAAAACATTTAAAACATATGAAAATCAACAAAAAGAATTTCCCTCTAATTTAAAATCTCACATAATAAAATACAATGAATTCAAACTATTGCGCATGTTCCTCTCTCGAATAATAAAAATGCAAGAGCAGCTATGATTTAATTTGAATTAAATTTCCAATGTGAAAAAAATTAGTTTTTCATATAATTGTTTTTTGGATTCTCATCAGAATAAAATTTGATTTCTTTCGTTGTACTTGTAGGTCATTTTATTTTCAAAATACGAAACAATCAAATAGGATTTAAAATTGAATAAAATTTATTTAGCCATGTGGAATTAATCGTACAAAAAAATAAAATAATTTGTTTCAATTTGTTTTATTTTTTTTAGCATTTAATTTAAAAAAGTTCAATTTAAATTAATACATGTTATTCTGTCGGAAGGATAAAACGCTGTGTTGGGTTCGTGTTTAATGAATTTATTGTCTCGCAAATTTGCAATGCTCACTCGTGCCTTACTCGCATTGTTAACTTTTGCTCGAAAGATAATATATATCACTAAACACTAAACACAATAAAATACTGTTCTTACGGTAGAACCTTGTTTAGAACATTTTTCATTAAACGGAAATAATTATAATCGTTTGTTAAATTGGTTTCGGAATTATATTTGCAATGTGAACGAAATCTCGTAGTTAAGTGTTTGTTTAATCTAATGAATTAAATTTAAATTAATGAGCTAAAACTACATTTTTTATTGAGTTTTTAGAGATTGATTATGTAAATGGCTTGGCTTGTCTTCTTAGCCTCAGACGAAATTGCGGCTTCGCAATATATTGGTGTGATTGAAAATAGTGATTAGTTTCAGTTAAAGTTTATCAGCTTATGCAGTTTTTCTGTAGTACAGCATAATCATAGCATAGGAGTATTTGAACCAAAATCTGTCACACGTTTCTTGGTGCCTACCTAGCTGCATAGTGATGCTGCGGTTCCAATTTTATCTTTTACATTTTAGTTGTGCTCATATAATTTCTGTTAAGGTTGCCGTTATCATATAGCAGTACACGTTACAACTGGATTATCTCAATCTCGCAATCATTTGATAAACGAACATGATGTTGTGTCATTTAAAACAGGATTTAAAGAATGAACAGCACAATAGTATGAAAGTTAAGTTGCTCCAGAGTTAAGCAACTTTATTCGATCTTGTGATGCAGGTATTTTTGCTCTTCATGTTCGATCTGTTTCCATATCTTTGGCTTCTCTTGTTATTTAATGAGATCTTCATTTCAGGCTCAATTAATAATGTATTTGTTAAACCTGTTTTAGTTGCTGGCATAAAATTTACGAAATCTTTGCAAATTTCCTTTTACCACATTTTGTTCCACACTGAAATAAAAAAGTGTTTGGTTAAAGGTCTTACAACATGTGTCACAACAACACACAAATACCTTTGAAGACCTAGATGCAACGAGGTGTTTGTGGTCGAATTTTTCTTTTTTTTTAAGAAAAAGATAACTTAACAATAAATCTTATTTTTTAATGACTCCTATAAAAAAACATATTCCAATATATAATGCTAAGATGTAAACAATAAAAGTCAAATAAGAGGTGAAGAACAGATTTTATTAAAATAATTTGCAAACTAAAACTAAAACTGGGTTGCCTTGCTAGAGTCGATTATCATATTATCAAGTTAGAGTTTGAAAGTTAGTTAGAGTATATAAAAAGCAATAAAATATGTGTTCGAAGAGTAAAATTTAGACTAAGAAACACAATAGAATTGAAATTTGAATAACAACAGAAATTTCTAACTTAAGTAGATAAATATTGATGACTTTTTAACTTTGAAATAGCATCACTTCGGTAGGTTAGTTGGCTAGTGTGTCTGCCAAAAGGGATTCAAATCTTGGAACTGATGAGGAAGGTTTGAATCTTACTCTGAAACACGTATTAAATTTACGTATAAAATTATACTTCCGAATTGAAAAATTCAAATGATTTCCTTAGTTACTTGAGTTTAAGTGCTCAAAAAAATCCCTAATAATTCAAAACCTTGTAATGGACACTGATCTGGAAGCAATCGGAGGACTGCGTGCCTAGTGAGTTTATATTCTGACGAGCAACAACCATGGAGATACGAGGATGGCCATCCATCAATCCAGCATAAATTAACCGGTAGGCACGCGTTTGAGACAGAGCAGACGGATATAGACAAATTAACTAGAATAGGCTCTGACGACCCCAAAATGCCGAGGAACCCAAGATCATCACATCCACACTAATACTAGAACAACTACTTAAACACCAAAAACTTAGCAAATATTTGGGTCACTTACCCCATGATTGCAGTGGATCCAACTCCTCTCCACCTTCTTCACACCTAGTCTATCATTGCGCGTAGCTTAGCAAAGTAAAATTATATGTGTAGGTTGCGCCAATTGTAAGGGTAATTATTGAAAAATAATCATAACCCCGTCTTTACTCAGCGTTATTATTGCGCTAAATGTAAAGGCGATAGTTGAACAATAATCATAAAAATAAATTCAAAACAATGTAATTTGTTGCGCCGAATGTAAGGCTATAGTTGAACAATAATCATAAACCAGCATAATAACTAAGCATGGTTGAGAAAATTCACAAGACTCTTCACATATCAAGAAATGTCGCGCTAAATATGTTCTCAATGGCTTGAGTCAGCAGCATTTTTAAAACGAGACAGAATAATAAACATGTTGAAGAAATATATATAAACAAATGTCGATCAGGTAGATTCTGCATGTCGACTCATATATTAAGACCGACAAATTGTACCGCACGCGTCGGCTCATGCAAAGAGGATTGTTTCAAAATACATGAATTCTCAATTAACTACTTCAAACAACATAAATTGATTCATGATTATGAAAATCTAGTAAGAGAAAATATGAAGGGGCTGAAATTTCAATACTCTGAGATATCAAGACTTCGGTCTGGGTTAAAGATTTTGATATAGTTTTAGGCAAAAAACTTTTATGAGGACATGGCTATAGATTCGGGCGGCGAGGTATACCAAACATAACTTTTTGTTAAAGCACATGTATTTTTTATCTCTGTTTAGATATTTATTAGAAAACTAATACGAAAGAAACATCAATACGTTGTCGGAAGATTATAACAGATCATATATTAATATAATTTAGTGAAATGATTATACAATCAGCAAACTACTCAAAAACCTCTCCATTTAGCGTTTCGAGAAAATATTACAAAATCACAAATTCATATTTCTTTATTGTAAAAATTAAATAAAATCAAAAATTCAAACTTTTTTCAAAATTTCTAAAAATATTCCAAAAATTATTGCAAAATCAAAGATTAAAACTTTTTTCAAAAATTCTACAAATATTGCAAAAATTATAACAAAATCAAAAATTGTAACTTTTTGAAAATTCCAAAAATTAGAATAAAATCAAATATTTAAACTTTTTCTAAATTCTAATAATATTCCAAAAATTCTTATAAATTCAAAAATACAAACTTTCCAAAATTCTAAAAATATTGCAAAAATTATTACAAAATCAAAAATACAAACTTCATTCGAAATTCCAAAAATATTTCAAAAACTGTAACAAATTCAAAAATTTCCATGTCCAATTTCATGTTTAATTATATTTACGTCATACAAACAGCTAAAAATTTTTCCCAAAATATTGGCTAAACAAATAAATGAAATCATTTTTTTGGCACTCTTGACACTAGTTTTTTGACAAACTTATCAAAATTATCAAATGTATCAAAATTATCAAACTTATCAAAATTCCAAAAATATTGTAAAAATTAAATTCCAATAATATTCCAAAAATTCTTAAAAATTCAAACTTTCCAAAATTCTAAAAATATTGCAAACATTATTACAAAATCAAAAATTGAAACTTTTCAAAATTCCAAAAATATTTCAAAAACTATAACAAATTCAAAAATTTCCATATCGAATTTCATGTTTTATTATATTTACGTCATACAAACAGCTAAATTTTTTATTCCAAAAAATTGGCTAAACAAATAAATGAAATCATCTCTTTGACACACTTGACCTTATTTTTTTGACAATCTTATAATGCCATAGTTCTCAATAATAATAATAAAATTTCATGTCATATAAATAATTAATTTTATGTTTGCCAAAAAATTGGGTAAAATAATAAATAAAATCTTTCTTTTGACACACTTGACAAGATTTGTGTGACAAAGTTCTAATGCAATAATCTAGTTTTTGATCTCACATTCCAATCCCTACCATCAAGATTCCTCCACATTCTTTGTTCCTACTCATTATCACTTAAAATGAACGTTTTTAAGCAAAAAATATGCATATTTCCTTGTTTTGACACACTTGACGATTTTTTGACACACTTTCGGTACAGTTATCGAACACATCGTCCTTTCAGCTGTTACCATTGAGTGTATCTATATTTAAAAAGCACAATGTTTCAAATCCGACCAGCCGTTTTCTAGATTTCATCGGTTGTGACGGCGGCAGACAAATAAACATACATTTTTTTTGTATTTTAGAATCAGTAGGTCCTAAAACGTCGAGAAATGCCAAAAAAGTGGGGGTAAGAATTTCATTTTTGGCTCATGAAAGTAATACTTAGGTCTTTCGGACCGAAGTAATATTATTTTCTAGCGGTGAGGCAGCTTAATAACAACCTATTCAAAATTCAAATATAGTGAACTAAAAAGTTATATGTCAAAAGCAGCGACAACAGTACGCGTGGTTGCCACTCCCGTGGACCAAAAATTAAAACTAATATACAAAATACACGAAAGCTGATCTCCATGCGGGAAAATTAAAAATCTTCAAATATGTCAATTACATTACATTGATTCAATTTAGCTTTGATATAGAACTGTTTGTTTTTTATGTAGAAAATAAATTTTAATTTTCCACAAATTTACATAAAAATCCAAAGGAAAAAGTAACAGAATTTAAAACAAAACTTTGGCACCTGTTGGTTTGGTGGTCGCTCTATTGCACCCATTGTTTATCCGGCATTAGTTGTAAGTAAAACTGCGTAGTGATTTTTGTGTAAAGTTTGCTTAAATGAGCCTTGAAAATTTTTGTTAAATAATCGATAGAAGATCAAAATTGTTTAGGATTCGAACCTCTTACATCAGTACCACGGATTTGAATCCATTTAGTTTAAAGAAGATAAGAATAAACCTTCAAATTCAAACGTTACAAAAATGTGTTAACCTGGTGGCTCGGTTAACACATTTTTAGATAAATCATTCTGTTAAATCTTAACAACTTCACATGCGTGTGTAAACGCTTAAGCGTAGCACTAGTAGCATATTATATATTTGATATTTCTAACATTTCAACTATCTGATGTTTTTGACAACTCACGCATTTATCAAAACTATTCATCTTTTCGTATCACGACAAACTAAAATTGTTTACGAATTTTATAATAATTATTGTTCCTCCTACACCATTTCAAACTTATTGTTATCTATTTTTTTCTTATGAGTACTTTTAACAGCTATCTACAAACAAAAATCATTAATTCAATTAAAATTTAATTGATTAAAAAACGAAAAGTTCTTTTCACTAAAAAAATAGAAATATAATTATTTAAATCGATAAATTATATATCCACTAATCATTCAAGAACCTATATACATCATCACAACAACAATATTACTTTAAATATCACAAAAAGAAAACAATAACAGAAAACTAAAATCGATTCATCGATCAGAAAATTATTTATATAGCAATAACATCAACAACAGCAACAACAACTACAAAAATTAATGTTTGGCAATAACAATGACTTCATAGAGAGTTTAGCCGACATATCGAATCAAATTGGATGAAGAGAACTATCAAATACAACACAACACATGTTCAATTCACACGAAATTAATGGATGATGGGGAAAAACTACCAAAAAACATGAAAGAAATAACTCAGCATGTGTGTGGTTTCTTTTGGCTTTTTCTTGTATTTTATAAAAAAAAGTCTTATTTTGATTACTACAATAGAACTCTATTTAACCTTATTTTAAAGCTTCAGTTATTTTATAATTGTGAGATAAGTTAAAAAGGAAATGCTTCTGGATTCAAAAAAAAAAAAAAAAATACAAACGTATAGAAGCATTCGATTTATGCCATAATTATAAATTTATAATTTTAATTGAAAAAATATTTATAATGGGGGTGACTCGGTTAAATTTCTTCATAACAAAAGTACCTCCATATGCGTAACGAATGTTTTATGTAAGACATAAACCGGTAGTTGTTAAAGACATAAACCACTTAATTTTATTGTGTTTACTCCCAACATCTATTAAGTTATGATTTTCTGGGATAGTGCAACCGAAAATAGCAGTGGACGTAACATAACGACCGTCATAGCGGTGATAAAATGTGGAAAGCTAGAACAACGTAATATTACGTAGGAGTATCGCAATTTTAGTTATAGGTCAAAATCAGGCAAACGTTACATGGATTTTCCCAAGACATTTTTTGATTTGATTCAATGTTTTATTATGGAAGAAAGAATAAACAAACACGAATCGTAGAAGAACATTTTTTTTTGCTGCGAGTGATTTTCCCTTTATATCTAGAAGCAATGTTTAAAAACCACCGGTTTCGTATGTGTTCAATTTAATGTATCTCATGAAGTACTTGACAGATTTTATTGAGTTTTAAAGGGCAAAGTAAGTCGTTTTTAGTATATAAATTATTATTAAAGCTATAATTTTTAATAATTTATTATAAAAAAATAAAAAAATAATAATGGTTGGAGGGTTGTTATCGCCGTTGTTTTTAATTTTTATCTTCATAACTTTATAATTTCATTATTTTTTCAAATCATACCAAAGATTAGAATTAGTTTAAAATTAGAGGAACTTTTGTTTTAAAAAATTTTGCCTAATATTTACAGATAAAAATTCAATAATTTTCAACAAAAATTGCCAAAACCCAAAGGTCAAGTAATAAAATTAAAGAAGAAAATTTAAAACAGTTAGGATATCAAACCTCCAACCCTTATTATTTTGTAATTTTTCATAGCAAATTTTCAAAAATTTAAAATTTATTTATTTTTTGTTTTAAAAGAACTAAATGGCCCTCAAAATCGAATAAAATTGCGGCCATTGCTTGTATTCGGTTCGATCTCTACATTGAAAAAAATTAAAGTATAATGACAAACTCATCTCGAAGTTGCAGTTTATTATTCAACAAAAGATTAGTACATATTGCTACAATATATAAAAACGCTCCTTTTTTCGTGAGTAAACATTTATTCACGAGATGCGTTAGCATCGAGTGTGACAATTTCACGAACGCAAAATGTTTTATCTCGCGTAGGAAATGCAATTTTTTCTATGATAGTAAATATATAAACGATATATATTTTAAATTATTAAATTAAAAATCGACAACATAACATTCAAAATGCATATTATATTTTTACATGGTTGCTTTGTTTTAAAAACTGCAAAATTACATCAAAATATTATAGCAACTAAAATTTTTTATTTAGTGAAAATATTTTTACACTAGAGGAAAAAAAAAACATCCTCACAGGCGATTTTTTTTTTTTTTTTTTTTTTTTTTTTTTTTTTAAGGCGTTCATGCTCCATGTAGGAGCGTTGCCAGGCTAATCAGCTTCGAATATTCACCACGGTCATTCGCAACAGCGACATAGTTACCATGGCAGCCGATTTTTTTAAGGTCGTTTATTACGTCAGTCTCCCATTGTAGTCGTGGTCTTCCTCGCGGTCTACCACTCCCTGGGGTACTAACGTACATTTTTCTAATCATTCCAAATTGTGAATCGGCTCGTAGAACATGCCCAAACCAAGCAATCCTGTTAGAACGGATACAACCTATTATATCAGGGCCCTCAAGAAGGTCTCTGATCTCAAAGTTATACCGGGTTCTATACTCTCCATCGTCTGTCTTAAGTAGACCAAAAATGTAGCGTAGGATCTTACGCTCAAATACAGATAAATGCGATTCGTCATTTTGTGTAAGGGTCCACGTTTGTGACCCATACATCACAACCGGTCTAATCAATGTCTTGTATAACTTGAGCTTGGTGTTAGTTGATACATACGGTGATCCAAGGAGAGGTTTAATTGAGTAGAAAGTTCGATTACCTGCAGCGATTCGAGCTTTAATATCTGTAAGTATGCTGTTGTTTGAGTCAAGCATTGATCCCAAATATTTAAAAGATTCAACTCCCTCAATTCGTTCATCGCCGCACATCAAATCTTTCTTCTCAGCCTCTCTTGAAACATTCATATGTTTGGTTTTATTGTAGTTAATTTGCAGACCAATTTTCCTAGCACCACTCTCAAGCGACTTGAAAGTCTCACTCATAACAGCTTCACTTCGGCCGAGGATGACAACATCATCAGCGTAAGCAATCATCTGTACTGAGTTTATTGACAAGATATTGTTATTAGTCGGTAGTTTCTTTTGACGGCACACATATTCCAAGGCTAGATTAAAAAGTATAGGAGAGATAGCATCACCTTGTCTTAATCCGGAGTCGACTTTAAAAAATTTTAATATTTCGTTCTCTACTCGCACACAGCATTGAGAGTTCTGTACTGTCATTTTGCATAGTGATACCAGTTTACCAGGAATTCCCATTGACACCAGAGCAGACCATAGAGTCTCTCGTTCGAGAGAGTCGTAGGCCTGCCTGAAATCAATGAAAAGTTGGTGCACAGGTATGTTGAACTCTCGACACTTTTCCAAAATCATCCTTATCGAGAAAAGTGCATCGGTGGTACCTCGGCCCCGCCGGAAACCACACTGATATTCTCCAAACAGTTGTTCAGCAAAAGGATTGATTTTGGATAGCAAAATGTAGGAAAAGATCTTATATGCTGTGCAGAGGAGAGCGATTCCTCTGTAGTTTGCACATTGTAGGCGATTACCTTTTTTATGGATTGGTGTCAGCATAGCTTTGTTCCAGTCCTGTGGCATGGTTTCAGTCCTCCAGATCAATTGAACAAGTTCAAACAATCTTGAGGATAGAGTTTCGCCACCATGTACAATCATTTCGGATGTTATATCGTCGATACCAGGTGCTTTATTGCATTTTAATTTTGACAGCGCCGCATCGAATTCCTCTTTGGTGGGTTCGTCTACATGTACCTTTGACGCACGAATAAGCTTTGCTCGTCGCCCGACTTGTTGCTGGTCACTTAAGTTGAGAAGATTCTCAAAATAAGCGGCCCAAGTATCTAAAATATTTTTAAGGTCTACTTGTAGCTCCCCATCTTCGTTTTGAATAGCAGTCGATCTAGTTTGAGGGCCCTTCCTTAAGGTTTTAACCTGTTGAAAGAAGTTACGCGATTGATGTTCTTTATTGAAGCTTTCAATCTCCTCACACTGTTTCTTCCACCATTCTCTCTTCGTTCGTCTACATAGCTTTGTAACGGCTTGTCTTGCCAGTTTATAGTTCTCCTTCGTGGACCTGGTATTGCGTCCTTGTAGACACTTCAGATAGCAATCTCTTTTGTATTGAATAGCGTCAAGACATGCTTGATCCATCCATGGCTTCTGGGAGTGGTTCTGTGGTCGTCCAAGTATTCCCTCAGCAGCGCTTAAAACAGCATCTTTGAGCAAATACCATGACTTATCGACGTCTCCATTAATGGTTTCTGATTTCTCCAATGTTTCGGCAATATGGATTTGATATCTCTCTTCTGTTTCAGCATTCTTTAATGATGAGATGTTAAAACGATTCCGTTGATTGAATTTTGGAATGCCTGGATTTGGGAAGTGGAACCTTATCGTTGCACATACAAGGAAGTGATCACTTCCAATGTATGCACCTCTAAAGGATCGCACATCCCGAACGCTCGAAAAGAAACGTGCTGTTACTAGAACGTGATCAATTTGATTTCGAGTGTTTCCATTCGGTGAGACCCAAGTCTGTTTATGAATCGATCGATGCGGAAAGAACGTACTGGCAATTCTCAAATTATTTGATAATGCAAACTCAGTCATTCTCTCACCATTATCATTCGAATTCAAATGCAGGCTGTTGGGACCCACCACATTTCCATAAGAGATATCTCCTCCAACCTGTCCATTAAAGTCACCAAGAACCATAATGAAGTCGCGTGTTGGTGTTTGTTTCATAACCTCTTCCAGTGCTATGTAGAAATTATCCTTCTCGTCGACGGTCTTAGCTTCAGTAGGTGCATGCACGGCAATAAGAGAAATATTGTTATATGTACCACGTACACGTAGGTAGCAGATCCTCTCACTGACCGGGATGAATTTCATCACGGCTTCTTCTATACGTGCACCAACAAGAAAGCCAGTACCAAATTCTCTTCGAGAAGGATGACCACTACAGTATAGAGAGTGACTATCCAAATCTTGTTTTCCGATTATCGGCTGTCTAATTTCTTGTAGAGCAATAATATCCATCCTATACCTCTCAGCCTCTGTTTCCAGACTTATAAGAGCATCAGGAGCGCTCAGGCTGCGCACGTTCCACGTTCCGATTCGGTAGTCTGGTCCTTTTTCACGTCCAGGTAAAATTCTGTTTTGTTGTCCGGGTCTGTTTTTCTTTTTCTGATCACCAAATTTAACATATTAGTTTTTTTCCGGGGTTAGGGTGTTAACCTTAGGCCCAACCCAAATTGTCGTGAATGGGTCCGTTCTGCATATTAAGGTCACCAGAAACAACCTTTTTACACGTTTATATAGCGAGCCGCTTGATTCAAGACAGACGCCCGCTCCAAGCCGCCCCTGACATGGAGAACAGACGCTTGAGTCGCATTGGTTGTAAGGCGCCAATTCGCCGTGATGTAGCGTCATTGACTAAGCAGTTTTTACTCTGCTTGTCTCCAATACACCAACCTAATTCTGTCAGCATTACCCAGGCAGCACGGCGTGGACGTCGAATTTAGGATTTCGCTACCCCACACAGGCGATTAACCCTGCTTAAAAATAGATTTTTCATCTGCTATCATAGAAAAAAATATTTCCAAACAATTTCACCATTAGTGGGACAACTACACGTATAATAGAATTTTTTTACTAATGAATTTCTGACAGATAGAACGCAGCAAGAGATAGAAGATGAGAATAAATTTGTTTTGAAAACAATTACATTAGTTAAACTTTTACTCCTAGTTCGTACCATTTGTTTGTTGTGACATTTGTTTACGTAGGCGTCGTTATTTTAATTATAATTATTTTTAATTATCAAAATTTTGTTATATTACCTACAAAATCGTTAATATTTTTACTAGTTTTTGGTTTTCAAATATAATTGGTTGAATTTCAATAGTAATTTATTAATTTAAATGCGTTTTTTGTCCATTTCAATGGGACCCCAACAGTTTTTTTTTAATGTTTTAATTTGAGACACTGAATATGCGTGCATGCGCATATGAATATGCGCACAACGACCAATTTTCGTATTCGCCGGTAAAAAAATACTACTATAAGTATTTTCTTGACAATATAACGATTTTATTTAAAATATAAAGGTAATAAAGCTAATAACTATTTGCATGAAAAAACTTTCTTTGGCCTTATATCATAAATATTTCATTTGAAAATTGTATTTGAAATTAACTGAACTATATTTTATTTTCACATAAATATTACGTTTAATTGTCTCAACTACATCGTTCTATAACTATTCAGTTGTTGAAACAATATCGTAGTTCTATTCGCATATCTGCCCGCACGGTGAGGTTGAGACAACTGCTTTTCGATTGGAAATAGAACATGTTTTTCTGTGTAGATCTAGTAAACTAAAACAACAAATCTTTTATACGTTGTAGATTACTCGTCTCTCTTTTATTACAAAATATTTCTTCTTTTATTATTCCTCTTTCTCAATCGTTTTTGTTTCCATAATAATTTTGCTTTTACTATTATTTTCTTCACCTTGTATAACTTATTTATGACTATCTTAGATTACTATACCGCATCTGTTATACTATTAATAACTTGTGTCACCATTAATTTTAAACTGACTGTATCGTTAATTTTGAATTAATCTATAGCGAACGTAACAATTTTTATACTAGTGAAAACAATAACAACTATACTCTACAATATGTTCGAATAGAATTTAACATTAAATAGCAAAAAAAAATAATAACACGATCTTTTAAACTTCGCACCTAGGTGTGAAATCTATTCTTTTTAATTTGTTTATTTATCTATTCTATCATAGACTGAGTAGTTTTTATTCTATTTTCCTATTAGATAAAATTATTATATTTCTTTTTGAACGTTATTCTGTTTTTGTTATCTTCAGATATTTATTTAGGTGTTATGCAGTTATATTGCATTAGACTTTAGAGGAAAAATTATCAATAGATTTTTTCTACATCGCACTCTACAATCGTTACACGTATATATTTAGAAAATATGAAATATTTGAAATTAATTCGTATAATTTTTTTTATTTATTTTAATTAATTTTTTCGCTTGGCTTGGTGATACTGTGCTATTGATTGTTCGGAGAAATGAGCCTCTACCACCTAACTCTTTCCCTATTTGTAAACTTCAATCCTTGACGACGGGGGCGCCGTTGTTTTGTGGGCACCATTTACCTAATCTACGCCCGGCGCTGAAATACGTTGGTGGTGGCGTGTTTAGCAATGTAACGAGCAATTTAACTAATCAACTCATCTTTTGAATTATAAGTAAAATATTAATTTTGTATTTAATCGCGTATTATTTAAATGAAACATATCAAGAATTTTTCTTTATATTATGAACTGTTTCAGATAATAATACAAATTTACATTATTCAAATTTTCAACGCATATTAATGCTATTTTACAACGTTGCCAGAACTTAATTTTAGATTTACTAACCCAAGTTTTGATAAACATAAACTTGAATGAAGAAATCCGATTTAACCTCGAGTTAGTTTATCTCGAGTTAATTAGATTATGAAGAAATCGGGCATTAGTAAATTAATCAAATAAATAAAAAATAGTTAAAAAAACACACTTTTATTGAAAATGAACTAAAAACTAAAAAATAAATTTTGCATTGACACAACACGATGTTCCAAAGAAACAAAGGTTATGTTTAAACGTTAAAGGCCAGTTTCACCATCCTCAGTTAAGTTAAACTTAAGTTAGAAGTAACATAACTACCACTTAACTGGTGCAAATGGGTTTCACCAGTTTCAGTTAGATAAATTTTAAGTGCATGAGTGAGTGGCGGTTAACTAACTTTAATTTTAACTGAGGATGGTGAAACTGGCCTTAAATCTTTTATTAATAACTATGTTTGTTTCCAAACTGTAATAAGGAAATAAATATTTATATATTTTTAAACAATTTAACACAGATGGCAAAATTAGATGATGACTAGATAAATTATTTTCCGTTACATCGTATTGAGCGTATTACATCACATTTCTTATTATACTACGTCAGTCACATTTATTTATCTTACAAAACTTCTAGTTAAATAGTATTTTAGTCTGTAGATCTAATTTTGCCATCTGTGTTAAATTGTTTTAAAAAAATATATAAACATTTATTGATTTATTACAGTTTGCAAGCAAACATATAAGTTATTAATAAAAGATTTAAGGTTTGAAATTTTTTATAATAAATATTTACATAACCTTTGTTTCTTTGGAACATCGTGTTATGTCAATGCAAAATTTATTTTTTGTACTCCTATCACAGAGAATAGTCAATTACATCACACTATACATGGCATGTAAATTGATTATTACAATAAGTGAGTGAATCGTAATGGGCATCAAAAGTGTTTTAAATTTTGATGATAAAAATGAAAATCTCTCAATTGTGGGGCACACCCATGAAATTTTAGGTAAAGTCTTCTCATCAACTCTAAAAATGAATAAAACTTTGTCCTTCATTTTTTATTGTATGTTCCAAAAGTTATTATTTGCTGCCAAATTCGTATTAAATACGTATTAAATTTCATTTTGCCGTGAAAAATCACCCGTTGACAGTCTTGCAGTTCTAGTAAACGCTTAAAATTTTAGTATGTATTTTGCAACACTTTCATCTAAATGCATATAAAATTTAAGACCTTCATACCACGTTTGTGAGGAGATACGAACTCTTAAGAACGTACGCGGCAAAAATCGAGATCCATATATTACCGTTATTTTCCCTTAAGGAGCACATAAAAAAGCATATATGTTTTTGAAAGAACATGTCAAAAAATGAATATCCGTAAAATTTCAAGTCATTTGAAGTTATGTTCCAAAAGTTATAGCCGAACCTAGATTTTAAAAAAAGTTTTCGCAGCATCTCTTACTTTTTGTGCTTCTATTGCGAATCCAATAAGAGGGACACATAAAATTGCAGTACATACATTTTTTTGTTTTTGTGCCTAATTTAACGAAAAAATATTGTTTTTACGATTTGAGGAATGTTCCATGCTCAAAAAACGAAAAGTAAAAAATGTTCATCAACAAAAATGTAGAGACCCCGATTTGACGCGCCACCGTTATTTTTCCATAAGAAGCACAACAAACAACATATATGGTTTTGAAAGAACATGTCAACAAGTGAATATCCGTAAAATTTTAAGTCATTTGGAGTTATGTTCCAAAAGTTATAGCCGAACCTAGATTTTTAAAAAAGTTTTCGCAGCATCTCTTACTTTTTGTGCTTCTATTGCGAGCTCAATATAAGGAGCACATAAAATTGCAGTACATAGATTTCATTTCATTTCATTTTTGTGCGTACTTTAACGAAAAAATATTGCTTTTACGATTTAAGGAATGTTCCAAGCGCAAAAAAATCCAAGTATAAAAAAATTTGAAATCGATTAAAAGTGGAAGACACCGACTCAAGTCGCCACCGTTATTTTCCCTTAAAGAGCACATAAAAAAACATATATGTTTTTGAAAGAACATAGCCAACTCAAGATTTCTGTAAAATTTCAAGTTATTTGGAGTTATGTTCCAAAAGTTATAGCCTGATGCAGAAACGAAATTTCGAAAAAGACATCTCAATTTTAGCGTTTCTGCTACTTTTTTTCACTTTTATGTCCTCTAATTTTTTAAAATAATATTTTGAACACTCCAACTTTTATTTCTCATTCACATAAACATTCAATAAGCAAATATAATATTTAAGATTGAGGAAAAATGAGTGGCTATATAAAAAATTTTGGCAGGACAGAAAATTTAAAAGTTCTAGATATTGGCTCATATGTATATTAATTACCTAACAGTTTTAGAAAAACATGCTTTTTACGAACTAGAATTTATGGTAATATTGAAATGTTCACAGCTTTTAATAAGAATAGAAGGTCTGTCTTAATGTTTAAAGAGAAAGTCCGGACAAGTTTGAGTCAGAAATCCTTTTTATACATTTTTAAATCGTAAATCAAATCTAATTTAAATATTTCAATTCATTTTGACACAGAATAATGCAAAGTCTACTACAATTTGTAAATTGTTGTCATGTAATTTATAATTAAGAGCTAAAAAAACGATGTGTTTGTACATATGTTTTTACATTTGTGAAAATTTTCGACATCCAATCGATATGTTTTAACACATGAGATTTAACTTTTGTGAAAACATATGTAATTTTAAAAAATGTCTTTGACCCATTTTCTTAAGTTTTAATATTTGTGATTTGGGGTTTTAACCTCAAAGTTATAAATTGTCAATAAAAAAATTAACAGTGAATATGATTTTTATTTCAAATTATGATTTAAAATAACCAATTTAACTAACAATTTCAGATCTATGCATAAAATTACCAAGATGAATTGATAATTTATAACTTTTTCCGCAATCATTATGTATACATATAATGCAATGCAAGTGACAATTAGATTTTAGTTATCGTGTGATCTAAAATTTTGTCGAAGTATGTTTTTATTACATATGTAATTTCAAACATTTTTTTCTATGTTAAAATGTTTTTTCTATGTTTCTATGCTAAATACACGTTTCTGCATTATAACAAAGTCGTAGAAAAAGTATATAACAAAACTCGAGCTGCAAACCATTTTCCATGCACGTGAAGGTACTGCACTCGCCGCTACGCGTCTCGTGCGCAATATTTTCCCTCGAATGTAAAATGCTATTTACAACTCTAGGTATGTAATATACTGTTTTAGTTCTTTTATTGAAAAAGTGTGTTTTTTAAATTTTTTTTATTGTTTTTATTTTATAGGTTTTAATCGTATACATTTTTAGAGGTAGTTTTTTCAATTTTATTTTACCTAAAAATAAGGTAACCACTTAATAATATCATTTTAATATCACAGTAAATACATTTTAAGAAAATCCAGTAATTAAATCACTTACCTAAAATTTAATGTTCTTTTCAAATTAAAAAATTTCTTATAAAATATGTCGTTTTCGTTTTACTGCACAAAAACAAACAAAAAACGTTTACTAATGTTTACTTAAGTTTGCAAACAAACTGTCTCTATCAACCAAACATTTTCAAAAAATAAATGTTTGCTAACATTTGTTGAAGTTCCGGAAATTTTACAATAAAAACTTTGACAGCTGTTATTTGCCAAAAAAATTAATAAAATTGCATTATTAAAAACAATTTTATAATATTTTATAATCTTTATAATATTTTAACACAAACTAAATTTTATTTTATTCCAAATTTTCACTTAAAAAACCAGAATCAAGTTGAATTAGCAATAAAAAAAGTACATACGAGATCTAGTTCTTAAATAAACAATCATTCGGTATGTCAAATATTAGAATGTTAGCAAAACGTCATTGTTCGTGCTGAAATTTTGTGTCTCCACTAAGCAAATTTATGTTTGCAAACGTTAGCAAACGTTCGGCGCG
>OY856186.1:274349684-274468254 GCA_963693315.1 Diogma glabrata
GTCAAAATGTCGCAAAATTTTGCTGAACTTGACTGAAATTGCTTTTTAAAAAGTTCATTTAATAATAAAATATTTGATATTTAACATAAAAAAAAAATCTGAATCTAAAAATCGCCATTTTTATAATTTTTCTTCAGAACAAAAAAAACTGATTCCCGACAGTCATATGCACAACGAATTTTATCTCTAAAACAAAAAATGATGCTAGTCCTAAACTTTCACAAGTTGTTAGATATAAAATAAGCTTCATCAATTTAGTTTAAAAAAAAAAAAAAAAAAAAAGTTAGTGCCATCTTTTTTTCAATTACACCATTTTTTTCTTATGTTACACCGTTAAAAATTATTTCAAAAAATTAACAGTGTACATTTTTAAAAACTTTGTTCTAATACCTATTCAACGACATATCATTTATGAAAATCGATTGAGTAGTTTTTCTACAATCGCTCGTCAAAATGCACTTCCATCACAAAATAACAAAAATTGAGGGGCACCCTGTGAAGACCCCTGGTCGAAAAAAAAAATTCTAAGAGAACTTGTATTTTTCATTTATCAAAGACTATCTATAAACAAAAAATAATCAAAATTAAAAGGGGTCAAGTCAAAACGATGTTGAATCTTCGTGAAATTGCTCATATATATATATATATATATATATATATATATATATATATATATATATATATATATATATATATATATATATATATATATATATATATATATATATATATATATATATATATATATATATATATATATATATATATATATATATATATATTTATATATATATATATATATATATATATATATATATATATATATATATATATATATATATATATATATATATCCCTCCCGACAAACATTTTGTAACTAACAGTACCTCTACAGTCCCAATGTTACCACCGAAAGTAAAAGTTTTATCTGTAAATATGACGAAGACGACCTACGAACACAAAACAAAATAAAACAGTTTAAATATCACCAGCACATATTGATCTTTGCTAAAATTCTCATTTGCAAACAACGAAAATTATCGAAATACCCCCGATTATGTCCCGAGATTAAAAATGGTAGTGTATTGTAATTTGTACGTATTGTATTGTATTCCTCAGTTCTCACTATAATTATATAGTTTAAAAACACAAACGCAGTTTTAATTATATATTGTAACAAAGCAGATGTTACTCCTTGACAAAACATGTTATAATAATAATAGTTTTAAATTTTTCTAAATTTTAAAAGTTGTTTTATTTTATATATTAATATTTATTTTCAATTAATAAAAATATCGCAATTAATTTTGGTTTTATTCAACCATTTCTAAGAGAATTATAATAATAAGAATTTAAGTAATTTTTAGTCATTTGACGGGCACAATTATGGTTATATTTCAGGTATTGATCGTAGTTGTGTCGGTTACATTTCGGTTGTTTGTGGTAATTTGACATATGAATTCTAAAACGTTTTATATAAAATATATGATAAATCCGTCAAATTCTAAAATTCTATTATATTCTATATATCCTATATTAAGATGTTGAAATAATAATAATATTTTAGAATTTATATGTCAAATTACCACAAACAAGCGAAATGTAACTGACACAACTACGATCAATACCTTGAATATAACCAAAGTTGTTTCCGTCAAATGACTAAAAATTACCAAAATGTAACCGAAAAAAACATCACCAAATACCTGAAATATAATCGTATTGTTTCCGTCAAATTACCAATAGCAACCTAAATGTAACCGACACAAATACCATTTAGTAACTGTAATATAACCGTAATTATACCCAGCAAATTACTAAAATCATCTGAAAAGTAACTGAAATAGTAACCGTACGAATACTGAAATGTAACCGACACGGTCCTCGTTCGGTTACCGTTACCGCCTATTGTCTGACCAAAATATGGTAACAAATCAGTTACGTAGCCACTTGTGCCCGATAACAGTCACCGATAACATTTAAGTCTTTTTACGGCTACAAATAGCAAAATTGTTTGTCGGGTATATATGTCGCTCTATTCGTGAAAGACGGCATAGTTTGGTTTTGGTTGGATTAAATGAAACACGATTACGATCTCCCTATTCCATTATACGCTCCAGATCTTTGTTGATAAAATCAATTAAAAGCTCTCTATCAGTGGTAACTGCAGTATGAGATCGAAATTTAGGAGATGCATGTGATGCATGCAATGTGCTGTCATCAGCAAAACTATGGATTGGGTGCACTGTGGAAATAAGTAAGTCATTAATGTATAGAAGAAACAAGGTTGGCGGGAGTGCAGAACCTTGGGGAACCCCAGCATTGGTTGTGAAAATATTGGATGTGATACCATCTAAACTATTATGAAATTGGCGACCTGTAAGAACACAGAGTCCATGAGACAGTAAGATGGTGTATGCCATAAGATTTTAATTTAGCTATGAGATTTTTATGCCACACTTTATCAAATGCTTTAGAAATGTCAAGTGAAATACTGAATGTTTCACCATGGTTTTCCAGCGATTTGTTCCAGAGATGGGATACGTAGGCTTACAGATCACCTGTTGCATGACTTCTACGAAAACCATACTGTTTATCATCAATAATTCGCGACACTTCCAAATAATCTACTAAATTGTAGTTAACATATTTTTCAAATATTTTAGCTAAAACCGACAGAATTGCAATTGGTCTATAATTGTTAGGATATATCTTACTGCCTTTCTTTGATATGGGTTGAATTGGCCAGCTGGCAAGCTTCCAAGAATCGGGAAATATTCCGGTTTTATAAGATAAATAGAAAATTTTAGCTAGGCAACTAGCTAGGCAACTAGCTCCAATTTTAACAAAAAATTTTTAACAAAGTTTTTAAGAATGAGGGGTGGAATACCGTCGGGGCCAGCAGATTTGTTGATATTGATAGAAAGAAGCATTTTCCGTACAATATTGCAACGAAAAATAATTGGTTTCATTTTCGTTACAACTGGGGGAATGAGTGTAGGAGAATGGGGAGGTTCAACTATGTTTGACTTTTCTGCGAATATACGACCCAAAAGATCCGCCTTCTCTTTCGAGTCGCTCGCGGGAATGTGATTCAGAACTAAGGTTGGAATAGAGGATCGAGTAAAATTGCTCTTTACTGATTTAACTGCTTCAAAGAAACTACGTGAGCCAGATGAGTGCTCGGCGAATTTCTTTGCTTTCTTCTGGATAAACGCGTCTTTGTCCAGGTCTATTATGAATTTAGTAATATCTCTGGCTTTCTTATAGGAGATATGGGTTTCAGATGTTTTATTAGCGTTATATGTCTTGAATGCTTTGCGTTTATTCCTCACTGCCTCATTAACATCCCGCGTGAACCAAGGCTCAGTTTTAGGAGTGATTAATCGATTTGGAATAAACCGCCAAATTCCGTCTTTTATGATTTCAGACATTCTTATTGCCGATGTGCTCTTGATCAGGATCTTGATCAACACAACAAATAGTTTTCCAAGGTGTTTCATCATAAAGCTTCTCAGTCCCTCCCAGTTGGCGCATTTATAGTTCCAAACGCGACGAGGATTTGCTTTAATTTGTGTCGGTGATGTAAATTGCACAATTGCTGATATTAGTAAATGGTCCGATGTTCCGAGGGATTGTTCAACTTTTGTCTTCGTAGTATCTGGTTCGTTTGTCAAAAACAGATTCAGCAAATTATTGTTATGATGTGAATTGTCTGAGATTCTAGTGGGGCACCCTATCATTTGCGTCAAACCGTTATAATCTGCGAGTATCAGTTCGGCTTGTCTTCCTACGTCGTCAGAAAGAATAGAAAAAGGGACATTCTCGGGGAGAATTTGGGGATCTATATAATCCTATTATAAACATGGTTTCATCAACACCTGAGATCTTCAGTGCTATAGAATTATGGTGCTTAGAGTTCAACTCGTAGGCCTCAATTCTCATACATGAAAGTGAATCTCGAACAAATACACAGACACCATGCTTGTTATAAAAGGAATGTTCCAATTCGTAACTAGGCATTCAGTATTTATCGGGATCCAACTTCGATGCTTTGCCACTAACAATTGTTTCGGTAAGAAACAATATGTCAGGTTTATTTTTTCGATGTAGTGATGAACCTCGTTTAGATTCGAATTGAGACCTCTTATGTTTGTGAAGTCAATTCTAAGCTGTTGGTTCAATCTGCGGCCATTTTGTTGAGACAAAGACTTACCCTTTGACATTCCAGGCATAGCTACTGAAATTCGGCCAGGCCTAAATTTCAACACTAAACAGTACAAAAGAAACTGGGTATCTCTGTCACAAAAGCACGATAGCAGATTTCATGCAACAGTAGCACGATAAGAGAAAAGCAAAAAAAATGGGGACACAAAAGACACTAACAAAATTGAAGAGTACAAATAAAGGGTTTCCTAATTCCTAACTTTTGTCGAAAAAAAGACATTTCATAATCAACTAACTGATATTTTCCAACTTCTAAAATAATTCCGAGGTGGGAGGAGCTAGATCATGTCAAAAAACTTCACAAAAAAAATTTCAATCAATCCAAAAAAAAATCACTAACAACTAAAACGAAATTTTTTGTTTTCTGTTACCAAGGAATATAAAACAAATTTATGCTTTAAAATAATAAAAAAATTTATTACATCAAAGCAATAAAAGGTAAAATTTTACATACCTACCTCTTGGTAACAGCAAACACAAAATACCAAATAATTTTTTAATAAAGAACCAATGTTGATGAAACCATCTCACCAATTATATAATTGTACGCGTTCGTTCTTCAATACTTTTATTTTTATAAACACTAACACAAACACTATAACAATTAATAGCTACTTAGTAACACTTATTAACACTTATAACACTTATTTTTCTATTTTCGATTGTTTTTTCTTTTGTTTTTTGTCTTTTAATATTTAGGAGGCCACTTTCTTCGTCTGACTCCGAATGATGAATATATATATATATATATATATATATATATATATATATATATATATATATATATATATATATATATATATATATATATATATATATATATATATATATATATATATATATATATATATATATATATATATATATATATATATATATATATATATATATATATATATATATATATATATATATATATATATTAGGGTGGCACTTATTTTCTTATTTTGCATTTTTGAAGGGCGCCGGTCAAAATTTTGTTCCTTTATATATGTGTAACTAGAATCTGAAGTTTGGGCTCAATTGAACAATTTTATCACGTGGCGACTTTAGCTCAAAGTTGGGAAATTTCAAAAAAAATATTTCTTATCAACTTAAAAATTGGAAAACTCGAACAAAATAAGTAGTGGGGTGCGTGACTGTGACGTGGCCTATGGCCCTTTGTAGTATACGTGCTAGAACAAGTTGGGTCTCGTGCAACCTGTCTGTCCCTATATACTTTAAAAGTGTCTGTCAATAGGTGTGACGCAATGTTAAATTAAAAGACACTATTCATATAACATAATGTCAATCTCTTGTTACTTTACGCAAATAACTTATTTAATAAGTTTATTAGAAAAATTAAAGAAAACAAAAGTTTTTTATAATTTTACTGTTAATCTTTATATATCAGCTTGTTAGGCCATCTTCTGGAGTAATCCAGGTTACTCCAGAAGATGGCCTTACAAGCTGTAATATATATAAAGTAACAGTAAAATTATAAAAAATTTTGGTTTTCTTTAATTTTTCTATTAAGCTTATTAAATAAGTTATTTGCGTAGAGTAACAAGAGATTGACATTATCTTATTTGAAAACTTGCGCCAAATGCCAACGACAAACAGTGTATAATTTAAAATGTATGATTTAAAATTTGGGAGCTTCATTGAATAAATTTATTGAATACCAAAATTCACCCCAGCAATTCTCATCGCCTCTAACAGTATCTGGATTATTTCTTATTTGTTCTGAAATTTTTGTTATGTTAAAATCGTTTGTTTTGTTTTGTGATTATTGAGCTTAGTTTATTTAATTTTTGTTTTAATTTTAAAAATATGGCTTCCCCAAACAATTCTCCCTCGCGTCTTGCCTCACCTGTGAATGCCTTGGGTGGTAATAAAGCACCCATGTTAATGACTCATCAGCAGTTAGCTCATATTATCCAAGGAAACTTGCAGCAGTGTGCCCATCAACAGTTCATGGCACAGCGGCAGATGCCACCACCTTGCTCACAACCTCCAACAACTGAACCAGATGTAGCTACAGTGAGCAATATTAATTTTGTTAAATTTAAAGCTCCGCAAAATTTCTTTGACCAAAACGCAATTGTTTAGTTCAGGATGTTGAAACTAAAATTTTTTAGTTCGAATGTTAGGTCGGAAATGACCAAATATTCACATGTATTAAGTGCAATTGATTCACGATTGCACAACAAATTGGCACCGTTGCTCTTTAAAGAGATAGGTGATACTCCTTATATTACCTTTAAGACGGAGGTAATTAAAATTTTGGGCGACAGCGATAAGGCAAAAATTAATTAATTATCAAACAACTTTGGATAGCACGTCTTCCTGAAAGCATCCAACTTGTTTTATCGTCTTTTGAAAACGATTTGCCATTAACGTTGTTGGCAGAACGTGCCGACAATCTTATGGAAACGTTGTCACAGAGACAAATTTTCGCAATGAACTACTTCTACTTCTGCACAATCAACTAACTCAAACCGGTTTCATCAAAGTGCTTCTCAACATAAAAAAAATCGAAACACTAATGAAATTCTTAATAGTAGTATTTTATTTGCCCAATCGGAATTCGCATTGAACTGTCAATACGCAATTTTCAAATAAAATGAACCATAGAATTGGATTTGGATTTCAAGTGTTTTCTGGAGGTTGGTAGTACTTGTTCAGAAAGTAAATAGCAAATATAAAAATCAGCAAACTTAATTATTTAATTTTTTATTATTGTTATAATTTGATTCTGCGTTTTAATATTCTGTCATTGCTTATACTTATACTTATTATACTTACATTTTTATTAATAAATACTAAAGTCAAATCGTCAAAACTTCAAAATTTTGAAATTCTGACAACTTTTAGAAACAAAAAATCGTGGATAGCGAATTACGTGTTGAGTACGCGAACTAAAATACAATTCTGACTTTTCAAAAGCAACTATTTTGTCAGATTTGGATTTGGATCTCGATACATGAAATTGTTAGTGTAATTTGGCAAATAAAATACGGCTAATAATTTTAAAACGCAAATGCTGAGTGAAATTCACTTGATTGTAAATGCTGTTCATAGGTCGCGCTCTAAATCTCGTGATAACCGTCGATGTACTTCTAGATCAAAGTCTAGAGAATTAAAAATTAATTCGGACATTTGTTTTTACCACTCCATATTTAAAGACAAAGCACAACGCTGCGTCACTGGATGTTTTTTAAAAAGGTTTAATATTTCCACAACATTTTTAAAATCACATCCATGCACATGGAGTAACTTAAGTGAATACAAAGAAACGCAAAAAATTGTAAGTTGTTTAAAGGTAGTCAACAATCCAGCAGAACGATGCATAAAATTAATGGAAGAGTTCAACGATAAAATAACTAAAGATGAAGATCAAAAACAATTTTTGTTAAAGGTAAACAATAAGCAATAATTTATGATAATTTAAGCATATATAGAATGAGAATTAATTTTATTTCATGCATTTTCAGACCGTTCGAGACTACCGTAAGAAATATCCGAAATCTGCTACATTGCAGGATTTGAAAAGGCCTTTATAATTTTGTTAACATTATAAAATAGGTTCCTGTTTTTAAACATTAAATGATACTTTAGAAACTATTATACTGTTTTGTTTTAAATACAGACTCGACTATGTGAAAATTACAAAAAAATTTGTATGTAAGCGTGCTTAAGAATCAAAGTCGCCACGTGTTAAAATTGTAATAGAATGGTGAAACTTTGTCAGTATCCTTAAATTACCCAAAGGAACAAAATTCCGGCCGGCGCCATGCCAAAATACAAAAAAAAAATCACCCATACAAATAAGTGCCACCCTAATATATATATATATATATATATATATATATATATATATATATATATATATATATATATATATATATATATATATATATATATATATATATATATATATATATATATATATATATATATATATATATATATATATATATATATATATATATATAAATATATATATATATATATATATATATATATATATATATATATATATATATATATATATATATATATATATATATATATATAGATATATATATATATATATATATATATATATATATATATATATATATATATATTTTTTTTTTTTTGAATTACATAGTAATTTGTTTTTTTTTGTTTTTAATTTCTAAGTTTTTGACATATTTTCGAAAACGTATATGCCTGGCTGTTACCATTTAGAAAAATCGAAATATTTTCACAAACAAATGTACTTATGCGAATAATTGAACTGAGTTGAATTGAATTGTTGTAGGCTATGTTGAATAAACTGGTAGAGAGTCGTCTGAGCACATTTTTATTTGTAGTAACACCAAAAAACTTAAAGCTCTGATAAGCTATTTTAATAAGGCTTAGTATATCGAAATTAAAATGCACTGAAAATTAATAATACTTGCATCAGCATCTTATTAATTCTAAGTGGGAAGTTTTGTAAAAAAAATAAACAATTTTAAATTCTATTTCATATAACTTAGATTTTCACTAAATCTTTTGTTTTCGCAATTAAGATACATGTGGACATGCTACTGCTACTACTAAAACATGTGACCCGACACTGACTGACAAGCAAAACTTGATCTTACAGATATGTCTCTTGACGAAATGTCGATGTCTCACAAATAAAAACAATCCTGGTCAATTAATACATCTGAAACTATTTTATCTTACAATTCAGGCATTGTTTGATCAATCCAGATGCCATTGACTGACTTGTATCTATCAACCAGCTTACCAATAACTTAAGTTCAGACTGATAGTAGCCTCAAATCAACCATGGTTTCCATGAACGTGAACAATTTTTGATAATCCTATTGTGCACACAAAAACGAAGTATCGTAACGCCTCCACTAGGCTAATCAATTCTCAACTGATCAACAAATTTTATAAACAAAAACATTTACCTTCTTCTGAAACAAAATCATCATGTAATTAATAAACGAAACAACATTTAACAGATTCAACAAAGGTGTCACTTTGTTATAGCTAAAAATAAGTGAAATCGATCATTTTTTATTAATTATTTCGAAAAAAAGAAAAGAACATACGACAAAATAATAAAAGGACCCGACACCTCCACATATAAATAATATTATTATAATTTTTATCTTTAACCGAAAAAAATGTTAAAGAAAAAAAAAACATGTGAAGACAATTATTAAGAAAAAATTTTTATTTATTCATTTATTATTATTATTTTTTTTAAAAATATTTTTACGATAGTGAACATATTTCTGATCATAAATTATATTCATTGACTTGTTTCTTTTTTTTGAGAACTTATTTTTTTTAAATTTATCTTATTTGTTTCAAAACATAAGCATTAAGTTAAACATTGGATAAATCAGGTTTGAGTTCGATGATCGAAAAAAAAATATATATAATAATTTTTTTATGTTTTTTTAATACACAAATACAAATAGAAATTAAATAATATAACAACAAAAAAAAATTAAAAACCAAACAAATAAACAGCCAAACAGACACAAATCATATCTCTATATATGAATTGAGAACAAGAGGAAGAATTAAAAACTTTTAAGAAATAAAAATATAAGTGAAATAAAAATAACAAAAACAAAAATCAACCAAAAATTTAAGATAAATATTTTTTTTTGTTGAAATAAATAAATGAATTCCAATTGCGCGGTTAAATACAACAAGACAATATTTACAAATGTATTATGACTTTAAATATTTTGAAACGTTATATAATTAATGTAATTATGCTTAAAATGAATTTTTTATTATTACCGTTATAATTCAGTATAGCACATTACATTAAAAAACTGCATTGTTTTGCAATTGCAAGTCCCATGCATTTAGAAATCAGATTTCTTATTATTATTTCTTGCTAATTTTTCATTTACCGGTAGGACGGTACTCTCCATCTTAGTGTAGAGGCAAAACTCTCCATCTCCATCTCCAGTATGGACATATGGAGTATCAGTTGATAATGCCACGCTATTGTTTGCATATGTGAAGTTTGATCATTAAAAAAGTGCGTCACATAATTGACAAATATTTGACTATGTAGTTTTATTATTGGTAACCGAATTTTAGTTCTGCTGCGGCAAATTTTTTAAAAACTTGTTTATCACCTCATATGTCATATTTTTGGCGTTTTCGTTAATTCATTCGGAATAGAATAGATTGTTCTAATTTCGATCAAATTCTGCCAAAATGTTCAAAATTAGTACATTCCGAATAAATTAATGAAAACGCCATTTATTGTAATATAAAATTTATTGTTAAGTTTAAAAAAAAAATGATGATTCAAATATGACAGTAAACACTAAAACCTAAACATAATTTGCTTCTGCTAGTGTTAACCGAAATAAAGCACAACCACATGTTGGTAATTAAACCCCACATAAATCCGCATATCCATCGGGTTTGGTGGGACTATGTCGATATCAGTGGCGAAGCGTCGGTATAGACACACTAGACAGTGTCTACCCAAATAAAATATAAATATGAAAGTTTGTTTTTATGTTGTTCGCGTATTGTCGACTTAATACTATTTTGTCAAACGTTCAAAGAAAATGAAAAGTTTTAACACAATAATTAGATCAAAAACAATTCAACTATGTTTCTGAAATTTTAATACAAACGTTTCCCAGTTTCTCCTACAAACAAACAATAGTAGATTGTTATTTCTCCCTGCGGTCGTGCGGCAAACTAACTCTTGTTTGGAAAACGCATTTGCACTAGTAATACACACTAGTTTTTGTAACAAGTGCGTAAAATTTATAAATATTTATTTAATTGTTCATTTAATCATTTTTTTAACAAAGCTATAAACAAATTTAAGCTTTTTAAATATTTAAAGTGCGCCATCTTCGTTGTAATAGTTGTAAATTATACTAGCTCAAAAATATAAACATAAGAATCCAACTAAAACAACACATAGGAATCCAATAAGAGCTGTCAAAATTGTAAACTTTGAAAACCTAAATAAATTGTTTTTTCTTGCAATTCAAATGACGCAATGTGTTTAACTTGTTTTTACTATATGGTAAGTTATTTAAATTATTATTTTGATATTTTAGTGCTATAAAAATATTATATATTAAGATAGATATAAGATAGATAGATATTAGTATAGCAGAATTTTTTTGCCAGCGAACACAAAATTTGTTTATTATGCGCATATTGTTTGCACATGCGCATGCACATGCGCATATTGTTTGCACATTCAGTGTCTCGATTAAAATATTAAAAAAAACTATTGGGGTCCCATTGAAATGGACAAAAAAACTCATAAAAATTAATAAATTACTATTGAAATTCAACCAATTATAATAGAAAACCAAAAACTAGTAAAAATATTAATGATTTTGTAGGCAATGTAACAAAATTTTGGTAATTAAAAATAATTATATTAAAAATAACGACGCCTATGGAAACAAATATCACAACAAACAAAAGGTACGAACTAGAAGTAGAAATTTAACTAATAAAATTGTTTTGAAAACAAATTTATCCCAAAATAAATAATACATCTCTGTTTTACTTTTTGTCTCATCTTTTATCTCTTGCTGCGTTCCTAGCTGTCAAAAATTCGCTGGCAAAAAAATTCTACTATAGATAGATATATCGATAGATTTAACTACAAATCTCACATGCAGGCGGCGTTACGGTCCAGGCTTACAAAATATTTTTTGGTCATATGTGCGGAAAAGTAGTTTTTTCTTGTATTCTATTCTATTACAAAACTGAATATTTTTTACAGATGTGTTACAAAACAACGTTTTTCTCACAGTAGACGTTTCAAATTATGACTACTGTAACAAGCAATAGCAACAACAACAAATTTTCAATGTTTGTTCTTTCTTGGATATAGACAGTTTTGTTTATGTCTATTTCTGTTTATATATTTTGTTTCGTCAATTATTTTGGTTTTTTTAAGGAAAAACAATTAAATAATATCAAAATAAAGGAGATTGTTGTTGATTTTTGAATTGACGTAAATACTGAAATACTGTTGATGAAATCAAATGTCAGTAATTTACAATTTATGATACACAAAATCGATTAATTTTTTAATATTTGAAAAGTCCTAATGATTTCTTTATTCATTGCTCAACAACTAAATTTAGTCTTAGTATAAAACTTTTTACTTGCAACTTATCAGCGTATCATAGGTTCTTTTATCGATCTCCTAAACGTTTGGAAGTTCTTAGGGAGAGACGAATTACACTCCCTCGCGCAAGTGAGACTATAGTAATTACTACATCGAAAAAATACAAACACTAAACAGTATAATATAAAGTGCAATTATGAATTAATAAATGTGTTAACAGTTTTAGTTAAATGAGAATTGTTTTAATTATTTAATTAAGTTGGGAAGAAAATTTATAATCGAATTTCCCTCGACCGGTGATAAAAACTCAAATTTTTTTAGGAAATCCCTCAAGCACGTGGCGTTCCCAGTTGCTCGTGGTGAGCGATTTAAAAAAATTTGTCTTTCTAAAAATAGGTTAACTTAATGAAAAGAGCCGAAAGGACTATGTGTTCGTAGCTGTACCGAGAGTGTGTCAAAAAAATCATGAAGTGTGACAAAACACGAAAATTTGCATATTTTTTGCTAAAGAAACAATAATTTTAAGCGATAATGAGTAGTAACGTTGAATGTCAAGAAATATTGATGGTCGGCATCTGTATTTAAGACAAAAAACTTTGTTATTGTATTATAAGTGTGTCAAAAAAATACCGTTAAGTGTGTCAAAAGAATCATTTTCATATATTTTGTTTCCCAATTTTTTTGAGAAACATATTACGGGAAACATTTTTGACTAGAAAGATATAAAACAAAAGTAATTATTCGGATGAATGATATGTAACTGAACATTAAATTTGACATAAACTGTGTCAAAAAAATCGTTAAGTGTGTCACAAAAATGATTTCCGTTTATTTTAACCAACTTTTTTGTTGAACAAAATTAATTTTTTGTATGACATGATATGTAATAGAACATGAAATCGGACATGGAATATGATTCTTTGCAGTTGCAACTCCTCCCAATTTATAGGAACAGTCGCAAATACCAAGTTGATGCAGATTAAATGTCGTTTTTTAACAAAAATTGTAATTATTAGGGAGATGTTTCGTGAGTAATTTTTTGTGTGACCCCAGATTCCACGACTTCTGAATAACAGGAACAGTTTGTAAATAAATTTGAATTTTTGATTATGTTATAATTTTAGCAATATTTTTGGAATTTTGAAATTTCAGTCTTTGATTTTAGATTAACTTTTGGAATATTTTTAGAATTTTAAAAAAGGTTCAATCTCTAATTTTGTTATAATTATTGCAATATTTTGAGAATTTTTGCATTATTTTGAGAATTTTGAAGGCAATTTCAATTTTTGATCTTTTAATAATTCTTAGAATATTTTTGGAATTTTGAAAAAGTTTAAATTTTGGATTTTTTTATAATTTTTGGAATATATTTTTAGGATTTTGAAAAAGTTGTACTCGTACTTTTATTAGTATTTTTACAAAAAATTTTTTGTTTAATATCCATCGCTGTCCAAAAGTAAAAACAATGTCCTCATAAAAGCCTTTTACCGAAAACTACATGAAAACTATTTATATGAGAGATTTAACAGTACTTTGAAGCATATGCGCCTCGATTCGCGAACTCCACATACGTCCAAAAACATTCGCTTTACGTCCTTTCATCATATTGTACTATAATTGGTTTATACTGGAATATTAATAAAACTTTTGAATGTCTACCCTAGTTTTATAAGCACGCTTCGCCACTGGTCGATATTAAGCCGATATTCGCTTGAGCGTCAATTGTGACGCCGTGCTGCATTATCTCAATCATTTTAACCGCATATATTATTTCTTCCAGAAACACAAATTGATGAAAATTATTTTTCAGACAGATCACTAAATCAAAATAAGAGCTTCAATCGGGATTTAAGCTTCATCAAGGTGTATCTGTAATTCGAATACATTCATGAGACAGTTCATATAGCAGCTTGCCAAATTTTAAACTACATGAAGGTTGAAGAATTTCTGATCACTATTAAATTTGTTTAGTTTTTGTATTATATTGTTGGTTGAATATATCTTCCTTAAGGGTAACAAAACATCAGTGATTTCACAAATTTTCACATATAATTGCAAATTGCACAAACATAAGAGAACTTAACGTCAAACTAAACGTTGTTTACCAACACTTTGATGGCCAGTGCTTACATAAACCATTGTTGATGGTAATGCAGCAAATCTAGATTTTGATTAAAATCAGATTTAATATTTTATGGTTAATAGGACACTTCAATTGCAATATGTGTCACAACAAGATAAAAAACATTTTAAGATCAAGATCCTGCAATAACATGCATTCCGATATGTTGATGGACGCAAATTTTGTTTTTGTATTTTTAAAGTTTTTCCTTAAAATATAACATGAACTAATATTAATTAACGAAAGGATAAAGCAAATAAAAATAAAATAAATAGGTAAAAATAAATTTTTTAGAAAAATTTGCACAGATAAAACTATGAAGAATAGATTCTGAGTTTTATTTTACCAAAAATATGCCATAGTGTATTGCATCAAATTGCCCTGGCAGCAGTCCTTTTGTTCTTAAACAAAAAAGCTATTTATGTATTAAGGGCAAACGGTAGTTTTGCTTGAGAGTGAAATTGTAAACACTCGAAAGCAAAAAAGATACTTTATGCCCGACTTACAAGCAAGATTTATTGAACGAGTAAGATTCTGTATTATTTGCATAAATAGAAATACAATATATTAACACAAATTTGTAAAATATTTTTTGAGAAAATTGTTTAATCCAAGTAGTTTGGGTTGCAAAAATCCGCCATAAGACCAATGTGTCTGTTCTCCATGTTAGGGGCGGTGTGGAGCGGGCGTTTGTCTCGGATCAAACGACTCGCTATATAAACGTGTAAAAATGTTGTTTATGGTAACCTTAAGATGCAGAACGAACCTGTTAATTTCTTTGAAACTAACTTTAAGTTTTGATAAATAAAAGAATATTTTAATATGGTACAACTTTATAATTTTAATGTTTTAATATTGACTGCCAACAAACGACTAACTAACAATATAATATCAAATGATGATAATGATACGGACATAATAAAAGTAAGGTAACTGTACAATAATAAATTACAAAACAAGTTAATTAATACAACAACTAAACAAGGTGATTCTAAAGTTTACATCATTATCATCTTAGCATTAATATAATTCATTTTACATATTTTGATTTATCAGAACCCATGCACGAAAATTAGGGGCCACGCCAAGAACTTCCCGTAAGATTAAAAACTAACCAGTAACTTGGATATAAGGTATACTAAAATATCAAACATAAAAAAATAATACAATATAATTCAATTGCACTGTCCAAAAGTATGTTTTATAGAACATAAAAACAAATAAAAAACGAAAAATTTCAAAACAAATATTAAAACAAATTTGAAAAAAAGTCAACAAAAAGTGAATATTAGTTCAATTAGGGTTTTTAAAGCCTGCAATACGCAAAATTAAGATTTATTTAATATACGACACATCAATTGTAATAATTTAAATAGAATTTGAATGTGTGTGTGTGTAATCATATTTAAATTTAATATTATACTAACACTGAGACTGCAAAGTAAAAATATGGAGGGGCTGAAATCTCACAGCTCTGAGATATCAAGACTTCGGTCTGGGTTAAGGATTTCGATAAAGTTTTCGGCAAAAAACTTTTATGAGGACATGGTTTTTAGTTTTGGGTAGCGATGCATATCAAACATAACTCTTTGTTAAAGTACAAGTTTTTTTAATCTCTGTTTAAAAATTTATTACAAAACTAAAAATCAAAAATTAAAACTTTTTCCGAAATTCTAAGAATATTGCAAAAATTATTACAAAACCAAAAATACAAACTTCTTTAAAATTCCAAAAATATTTTAAAAACTATAACAAATTCAAAAATTTCCATGTCCAATTTCATTTTAAACTACATTTACTTCATAAAAACAGCTACATTTTTTTTTCCAAAAAATTGGCCAAAAAAATAAATAAAATCATTTTTTGACACACATTATTTTTTGACAAACTTATAATGCCATAATTCTCTATAATAATAATAAAATATCATGTCATACAAACTATTAATTTTATTATTTTCTAAAAAAATTTGGAAAAAAATAAATAAAAATCTTTATTTTGACACACTTGACAACATTTTCTGACAAACTTATAATGCCATAAATCTCAATAATAATAAAAAAACTTCATTTCAAACAAACAATTTTATTTTTTTTTTCCAAAAAATTAGGTAAAAAAATAAATAAAAATCTTTCTTTTGACACACTTGACAACATTTTTGTGACAAACTTATAATGCAATAATCTAGTTTTTGATCTCACATACCAATTCCGACCATCAAGATTCCTCCAAATTTAATGTTTCTACTCGTAATCACTTAAAATGAACGTTTTTTAAGCCAAAAATATGAAAATTTGCTATTTTTGACACACATAATGATTTTTTTGACACACTTCCGGTACAGTTATCGAACACAGCGTCCTTTCGGACTTGTCCCTTGTGAATACCTATTTTTAGAAAAAAAATTTTTGAAATCCCTCCAGCCGTTTTCCCTGCAGCGTAGGTAATGACGGACGGCCGGCCGGCCGGCAGACAGACATACATTTTTTTTTGCTTGTTTAGAATCAGTAGGTCCTAAAACGTTGAGAAATGCCAAAAAAAGTGGGGGTAAGAATTTCACTTTGAGCTCATGAATGTAATACTTAGGTCTTTCAGACCGAAGTAATAAGTTAACCGATTCAGAAGGTATTGAAAGGTGAAGATATCATTAAAATGTCAATATCAGAAATGATCTCCAACAGTCCAATACAATAACCTAACCTATCAGTAAGATAAAAGGTCAGCATTTGTTTGATGAACACCGACCACTATATACAAGACACCTAAAAAGCAAATTTGTTCTGTCTCATGTTAACTGAAACATTTAACCAAAGATTCGTCAAAAACCCTTCATAGCTGTGGCTGTTGTGGTATATTTAAAAGAATTATAGGATAAAGCTATTTAACCGCAAGTGACATACCGGAAGTTGAAAAATTACTTTGAACATTACAATAACCTTATGCTCTAAGTTTCAACAAAATTGAATGTCAGGACTGAGTGTTATCGAGGTTTAAAAAAAAACAGTTGCTCAATGATCCACAGACATTCTCCCCGACTCCTTTGCCAAATTTTGAAAATAGCTCATATCTTCCACATTCATATAAACCCGGATGCGTTTGCAGCTCATTTTAATTAAAAAGTTTCATCAAGATCTCATCCGTTTGCGTAACGAAAATAACACCTATTTTTCAAATTTTCATAAAAAACTCAAAATGTAAAATAGCAATTGTTTATACAAATGTCGTTATAAATTGTTGACATGATGACAAACAAAATGGGAGACAAATGGTCTTGATAACGTTATTTATTCTCGTAATATTTGCAAGAGATGATTTTCAGTTTTTTTGGAAACCACTAAAAACAAATGAACTAAGTTCGTTAGAAAAGGACTGGGCTATAAGCTACGCTAAATACATCGATTGTGACCATTGCCGTTGAAATCAGATCATCCGTTGTTGAGAAAGCGTTGGACAAATATTTGTCCACATACGACGATACACACGCACATACACACACATACATACTGCCAGCTAAAAATAGCCTAAACAGGAGTTCTTGAAACGTAAAGATATCATAAAAATTCCGATTTTGAAAATCGACCCAAAACAATAACTTGCCATATTGGGAAGTTAATAAACAGTTGACCATGCGATCCACTCACAAACCTCTGACCTTTTTGTCAAAATTAGAAAATAACTCATATCTTCGATATTCAAGTAAACTTGGATGCGTTTGCAGCTCATTTACATACCGAAATTTCATTCAGATATCATGCATTTGCTTAACGAAAATAACACGTAGTTTTGTCACATTTTCTTAAAAACTCAAAAACTAAGATAGCAATTGTTTATACATATCTCATTATAAATTACTGACATGATGACAAACAATATAGAAGCTTGATAGCCTCTATAGCATCATTTAATCTCATTATATTTGCAAAAGATGATTTTCAGTTTTATGGATACCACTAAAAAACAGATGATTTAATTTTGCTAGAAAAGGACTGGGCTCTAAGTTACGTCAAGATACATCGATTGCGACCATATTCGTTAAAATCGAGCCATCCGTTGTTGAGAAAGCGTTGGGCAATAATTAATCCTCATATAGCGATACATACACACATACACACACACATACAGACTGTCAGCTATAAATAGTCTAAACAGCTTCAGGAGGTCATGAAAGGTAATGATATCATAAAAATTCCGATTTCGAAAATCGACCCAAAAACAATAACTTCCCATATCGGGAAGTTAAAAATTATATCATGAAAAATTGTAGAATATGATTAATATTACTCTAAAATAATAATTTTCATATTGAAATAAATCCGCTAATAGTTTGCTAATTTATTTCGGTTCCGGCCTTTAAATACAAAGAAACATTAAATCCTTTATGTATGCTACAAGTTAGTCAATAATGTTTTAACATTTTTTTTATTTAATTGCTTTGTTGCGTCACTCAATATCACTTAATAATGCTTGTTTATGTCTACATAGAAGTTTTTGTTATGTAAAGTTATGAAACTAACTCGTCAAGCCAAAAATCACGAAATTCTCGAAATTTAGAACCGCTATACTTTCCAAAAAAAAAAAAATCCTCGAACACGTATATCTTTTTTTTCCGATATAAAACCCATAAAAAAAATTCCAGCCAAATCAAAAATGTGTCGGTCAGAAAGGTGTTCGGTTTGTAAAAGAATTACCCATATGTAGATTGAATACAGTTGACCATTTGTAAATAAAATAATAAGAATGGCCGTCTGTATTTGGAGGATAATATTTTTTCGTTTGAATACATTTTTATTGAAATGATACATGGAAATGGAAATTTGGATTGGAAATTTTTAAATTGTGTGCGATGAAAAAAATGAGAATAGAGGAAGAAAGAGATGGAGAATCATGCTACATATATCAGAATCATACTACAGTTCATTTTGTCCGATCGAGGAGATTATTAAATTAAACCGAAAAGATAGCGTTATCGTAAATTACTTTTGTAATTTAATATTATTAGAAAAATCAAACATCATAAAAGCATACATTGTGGAGGTTTCTTTTTGAAAATTTGTTTTTTGGTGGATTGGGAAAATAAGTAGATAAATAAATCAACAAAATGTAAAATGTTCTCACCAAAAGATGTTCGTTATATTATTTATTTTTAAAATGACTTGTGATTTAAGTTAATGAACACAAATTCAATAAAGCTGTAATTGAATTTGTTATAAAGAAATCAGTTACCACTCAAGAATGATAAGTGTTTTAAAATATTCACTCGCCATCTAAAGATATTGAAAAGTATTTTGGGAAATACTTGCATAAGTTTGAAAATTTCAAAAGGAAAAATTTCAAAATTTCAATAGCAGAGAGGGATATGAATTCAAATATTATAGTGGAGACAAAAAAATAATGGATAATGAACACCTGATGTAAAACAATAATTCTAGAGGTAGTCATAAAAGGAGATGCTATCAATTAATGTGGCCAAGAAGTGGATCATCATATACACTTATTAATGTAAGCCTTGTTAAACTTATTCTATATAATTTTTTTGATTTAATTTACATAATATTTTTTGTAATTGTGAAATTTTTTTGGTGTTAATTTATTTTCTTTGTTAGTCAAATTTTAATATCGTTTTGTTGGTAGAATTTTTTTGGAATATTTATTTATTAATAACTATGATAACATAAGAGATTTCCGCAATTCAGATTCCCGTTTTTTTTTATTGAAAGTCCAATTTCATAAAATAATAGATTCTTGTATGAGTTTAGAATGATGGCAATTCTTCACGAGGATGAGCTTTCCCGGAACGAGCGTAACGAGTGGCGGAAATCATCCGAGTGAAGAATTGTCATCATCATATGCGAATACAAGATGCTATTTTATCCACGACTGCGACTGCGACTTTTAACCACGAAAATATTTCGATTAATTTCCAGTTTGTCTGCTAAAGTTTTTATCACCATATTGAAATACATGCATCATAGATAGCATAGAAAAACAAAACAATTGACATAACGGAAAATCTTAAATTTTTTATATTATATTTTATATATGTATTGTTCTCGTTTTAACCTTTTGATATTACTATACCAACAAATGAAGTTTAATTTGTGAGAGGAATATTTAATAAACTATAGAACTGTTGTAGAATGTAATGATTGCGTCGCATTCTACACACAAGTGAGAGAATGTATAAAATTACAATGGAAGACATACACATGGAAAGCATATATTCCTTAGTAGTCGTGGATAAAAAGTTTATATCGAAGTATGAAGTGTCGAAGTTGTAACCAATTTTCATTGAAGAATAGTAGTTTAATGATACCAAAATGTATTCCATATTACGCGACTATGAAATTTACAGCACGAGCGTTCCAGAGTGAGTTATTGGAAATTGTGACTCCTAATAAACAAATGCTTTCACATTAATCTATTTGTTTGACTTACGTACTAATTGAAATTGTGTTGTGGAACTACGTTTTTGAAATAGAAATATTCAACAACTGCATATTATTAAAATTAAAATTGCCCAAATTCTGGTCAACCAACTCGTTGAAATTTTTTAGGTTCAAAGTGGAGTTTTTCATTCATAAACAGTTTTTCGTATTCAAAAGTATTTACTGTTTTTATGCTCTATATTGGTAGCTGAACCAAAATGGCAACATTTTAATGGTGGTATAATGGCAACATTTTAGTTTTGACTGATTCAATTTGACAGGGTTATTTTTAGAGTGTCTGTGTTGCTTTAGCCATTTACAAGCTAATTTGATTTTGTTGTCAATGATCTCTTTTTATGTACAAATTGTATAAAATTACTGTAAACATTTGATTTTCCGCGAAGTAGTTGAATGCAAATGTGGAATTGTATGTTGCAGTAAAATGTGCAGTTTTTCATATGATGAATAGTTGCCTTCGTAACGCCTGACCTGAACTTATATGACCTTTAGAATTCCATGTAATAAAAAATAAATTTCCATGTTCACATGAAATTCCATCAATAAATTTTGCTACAATTTGACGTAAATAAACTAACCAAAATCATTGTTGTAGATTAATCATTAATGCAACAAACAACAAAACAACTAACCAAACGGTGAAGTTTAAAGTCTTAAATAAATCAAAATAAATTCGAGTTAAACATAAATCGATTGAAACGATCGACGTTGAATGTAGACATACATATTCGTAATGAGAAGTTTCTATGTTAAACATTAAAAAGCATTTTATTATTAATTAGATTATTGTAAGTAAACGATATTGATTAATTATAACAAAAATATTAAATATTTTTATTATTCTAAAACGATTACATAATTAAATTCTCACGAATATTTATTTAGTTTTCTTAATGTTTTTTGGTTTATTTGATTACTATAGGCTATATTGATTTTTTTGGTTTAATAAATTTTTTTGAAGGCTAATTGGATGATATGTTGAATGATATGCTGAATATATCAGGCTCTAGCTGTGTCCACTAAAAATTTTGTTATTTCCTTAGTAAGCGAATCCTTTTCTGTTTTGTGTCTATACGAACTTTAATTAAATTGAAAACTAAGAAAAAACAAACAAAAAATTTAACAAATTGAATAATTTTCAAAAATTGGAATACATCAATGTCAGAGTAAACAATTTATGACATAGAGTAATTTACCGCCTTCATATCCATCTCTATACGATATTAAATGGAGACAAAAAATACAGAAATATATTTATGGTTTTTACAAACAAAGAAAACAAATTTAGATTTAAAATATGAATACAATTATGAATTTTTATTACAATAATTAAGGATTAAAATTTGTCTCTAGAAATTACTTCGGTCTGAAAGACCTAGGTATTACATTCATGAGCCAAAAGGGAAATTCTTACCCCCACTTTTTTTGGCATTTCTCGACGTTTTAGGACCTACTGATTCTAAAACAGAAAAAAAAAACGTATATCTGTCTGCCGGCCGGCCGGCCGTCAATACCTACGCTGCAGGGAAAACCGCGGAAAGGATTCAAAAAATTTTTTTTTCTAAAAATAGGTATACTCAAGGAACAAGTTCGTAAGGACGCTGTGTTCGATAACTGTACCGGAAGTGTGTCAAAAAATCATTAAGTGTGTCAAAAACAGAAAATTTTCATATTTTTGGCTTAAAAAACGTTCATTTTAATTGTGATTACGAGTAGGAACATTAAATTTGGAGAAATCTTGATGGTCGGGATTGGTATGTGAGACCAAAATCTAGATTATTGCATTATAAGTTTGTCAAAAAAATGTTGTCAAGTGTGTCGAAAGAAAGATTTTTATTTATTTTTTTACCCAATTTTTTGTGAAAAAATAAAATCAATTATTTGTTTGAAATGAAGTTTTATTATTATTATTGAGAATTATGGCATTATAAGTTTGTCAAAAAAATAATATCAAGTGTGTCAAAAATGATTTCATTTATTTTTACCCAATTTTTTGGAAAAAAAATATAGCTGTTTTTATGAAGTAAATGTAATTGGAAATGAAATTGTACATGGACATTTTTGAATTTGTTATAGTTTTTTAAATATTTTTGGAATTCTGAAAAAAAGTTTGTGTTTTTGATTTTGTAATAATTTTTGCAATATTTTTGGATTTTTGGAAAAAGTTTTAATTTTTGATTTTGTAAGAATTTTTGGAATATTTTTGGAATTTTTGAAAAATTTAAAATTTTTGATTTTATTATAATTTTTGGAATTTTGAAAACAATTTCCATTTTAGATTTTGTAATAATTTTTGCAATATTTTTAGAATTTGGGAAAAAGTTTGAATTTTAAAGAATTTTTGAAATATTATTGGAATTTAGAAAATGTTTAAATATTTGATTTTATTCTAATTTTTGGAACATTTTTGGAATTTTGAAAAAAGTTTCAATTTTTGATTTTGTTATAATTTTTGCAATATTTTTAGAATTTTGAAAGAAATAGTTTTTGAATTTTATAATTTTATATATATATTTAGAATTTTGAAAAAAGTTTCAATTTTTAATTTTGTAAGAATTTTTGGAATATTTTTAAAATTTTGAAAAATTTTTAATTTTTGATTTTATTATAATTTTTGGAATTTTGAAAAAAGTTTGAATTTTTGATTTTGTAATAATTTTTGCAATATTTTTAGAATATTGGAAAAGTTTGAATTTTTAAGAATTTTTGGAATATTATTGAAATTTAGAAAAAGTTTAAATATTTGATTTTTTTTAATTTTTGGAATTTTGAAAAAAGTTTGATTTTATTTAATTTTTACAATTTTTTTGGAATTTCGAAAGAAATATTAATATGTGATTTTGTAAATTTTCTCGAAACTCTAAATGAAGAGGTTTTTGAGTAGTTTGCTGAGTGTATAATCTTTTCACTAAATTATGTTAATTTATAATCTGTTATAGTTTGCCGACAACGTATTGATGTTTCGTGTTAGTTTTGTAATTAATTTCTAAACAGAGATAAAAAAATACTTGTCCTTTAACAAAGAGTTATGTTTGATATACATCGCTGCCCAAAGCTAAAAACCATGTCCTCATAAAAGTTGTTTGCCGAAAACTATATCAAAATTCTTAACCCAGACCGAAGTCTTGATATCTCAGAGCTGTGAGATTTCAGCCCCTCCATATTTTTACTGTTACTTTAAAAATGATTTTACTGTTGCTAGTTAGGTTTTATGTTTACGGAAAATAATTCGAATACCTTTCTTGAGTTAATTTTATTCTGTTTCGCGAATATTTGAGAATCGACGCAACACAATAATAGTATTTTATTGGGTGAGAGGTTAATGATACATTTTTTTCTGGAGCTGTAAACTTTTCAGAACGAGTTGAACACGTACATCGAGAATAAAATATATCATTGAAAACTAGTAAGTCTTTACAAGACAAGCTCAAATCAAGGGAAAAATTTTCGCGGACTCATCCTTGGAAAAAGTTAGTGTTTAAAGTTTAGCTTTTTTGATGCATTTTTTCTCGATTTTTCACCTAAGTAGCTTTGTTTTTCTTGTTTCATTTAAAGAAACGAAGAATTATTTCTGCGATCTTGCAAACCTTTGATCAAAAATAGCCACCGCAAAGGGGGATTGGGTGGGGGGTGGTGAGGAGGGGCACCTTGCAACCTTCCCTTCCCCTCTCCTCATCACCCCCACCCAACCCCCCAATGCAGTAGCTATTTTTGATCGAAGGTTTGATAGGTCGCAGAAATAATTCTTCGTTTCTTTAAATGAAACATGAAAAACAAAGCTACTTAGGTGAAGAATTGAGAAAAAATGCATCAAAAAAGCTAAACCTAAAACAGTAACAACTTTTCCAAAGATGAGACCGCGGAAATTTTTCACTTGATTTGAGCTTGTCTCGTAAAGACTTTTCCAATGATAACACTCTCGACACGAGCCGAGCTACCCCCATATATGTACCCTATGTTAGCTTTTTTTTCAAATGCCTATATCTCGTGAGCCAAGAAGCTCACAAATTTTTGGTAGACCATTTTTCTCTTAATTTTTGGAGCTTAGTAAAAAAAAATAAATTTAGGCCGTGCCACACTTATCATAGTCTCCCCAAACATAGCTTTGACGTTGTCGACCTACTTTCTCGTGGGAACAAAATAAATTCAACTAATAATAAAAAAACACAAACATAAAAGCGGGATATCACCGCGTTAACGAAAGGATAGGGTACAAGCGGCATGCGCAGGAGCGTGTCTCCTCACTTTGCTGACGATGGGAGTGTACCGGCAGCAAGTGGTACTGCTGTGGCTGGGAGTGGTAGAGCTCCCGTGTTAGCAGAAAGTGGCACTATGCTAATTAGAGTTGGTAAGAGCTGACCGCATAGAGGTCCACCTCTACCATCTTAAGGTCAGCCTGGAGGGTTGGATGACCCACTGAGGCGAGGGCGCAGTGGAGCTGGTACCAGGTGGTGCCAAAGGTTCCTCGCGCAGGGGATCTTTCCAGAGGACTCAAAGAGAAGGGCTCTGGAACGGAAAGGGAAGGCCCCAACCGTCGGAGCAGAAAATGTGAAGCTGTCCAGAGACTCCACGACACCGCAGGATAATGCACCAGAGAAACCCGGGATAGCCACCCGTCAGGACAGAGAGCAACACCATCTCAATCCAAGCACCAGCTTTGTTTGTGTTATTAAGGCGAGTAAAGTGGTTATTCTGGATGTAAATTATCCCCAGACGATGCTTAGTGCGGAAGAGCTGGGGTCAATCGAAGCAAGGCTAGTGAACCAAATAGCGGTAGGATGTGCTGATCACAGGATTGGGTTTGAAGGTATCCACTTCAAACCTGGTGGCTCGTGTCTGTTTTACCGAAAGTGGAAGTCGGTAAACATATACTTGTGACTAAAATGGGGGATAAAATTTCGATTCCTCATAAGATTACCGTTTTTCTCCCAAGGAGTGCTGGGTAGACCAGGGAGAAATCTCTTCGCTCTGCTAGGGGGGCAAAATGCCGGCTTATTTGTTAAGGAGCGGAAGCTGTCAGGTAGTCGGGATGAGAGCACAGGTCAACTCCCGACGCCACTAATTGACAACAGGTGAAAGACAACCTTATCGAGGGTGGGGAATACTCTCAACTACCGGTTTGGCAAAGTTATTGTGGAGGACGCTTATGCAGAGGATTGCAGTGGTATTGAAGACGTGGGGATCGAGGAGGAGGAGAGGTTGTCGATGGATGAAGGGGCAGATACGCCCCTCTCCGACAAAATCTAATGGAGGCGGTAGAAAGATTGCGCATGGGCCATGGCCCAAGTGAATATCCACCACGCCATAGCAGCGTCAGCTGTTGTAGTGGCCAGAACATTCACTAAGAAACAGCTAGGGCTAGGGGACTGGAGTGCGCAGGGTTGTATATTACACACCCATATATCAAAATTTATGAGAAAAAAATAAAGTATTGCATACATATATGACGTATCAAACAAAGGTGCAATAGATTATGCAGTTTGAATTGTAGTGAAAAAATTTAACATAAAAAAGTAATTTTATGAATCAAACAATTCAAACAATTAAAAAACTTCCCATTCTATATAATGTATCATGTATAAAAGATGGCACCGTGTGATAATTAATTTAAACAGCAAAACAAAAAATATGGCGAATAGCATCTTGTATTAATATGGAAATTAAATTTAATTATATATATAACAAGTATGTGAATTTCATACAATATAATAATTATCCAACTATAAATTATCATAAAAGAAATTTTTATTATTTTAATATTAAAACAACATTTTTTATAGAAATGAAAATGGTCACGGTAAAAATTATTGTTGAATCTTGATAAAAATTATCATTTTTGTAATAATGATAATAATCTGCATAAAGCAGGAGAGTACATAATACAAAAGCAGAACGAATAAAAGAAGTTGGTTGGATAACTTTATCGTAATTTTATTAAAATATAATATTAAAATTTCTTGGAAAGTAACATCCTCTTCCTCGTAATTCGAGAAATAATAAAAAGATAATTACAATGTAGATGAACTTCCATTTCAATTTTGATTTTGTATACTGACTGATTGCAATCATGATTATATTTCTTATCAGCTATTGTAACTAGTGCATATAGCATCTGTTAAACTTATATAAATGAAAATTACATGTTTTTATAATTTACTTGAGTAACGAGTAAAATTCTCGGAATAAATATCTTTTTTGCTCCGCCCTGACTGTTAATATACAATGTACGTTGTCATAATATAAAAAATGTAAAAGACATTTTTTTGTTTCAGTTTTTTGTAATTATCCATTCCACCTTAAGAAAATACTACAGAAAAAACAAGTGCTCAGCCTTAAGAAGCGAAATATTCTGATGATGGTCACAAAGTATGTAATTATTTTACAAATATTGTTTTATTTTTATTAAAACGATTTTTATATTATCCAAAGAAATGATGATAAAAGTTGAAACAATCGACTGGAATCTTGGTCGAATTTTTAGTTTTACCATCGTTGTATTTTTTGTTGTAAAGTATAATTTGTAAATACAAATATGATCTGTGATCGGTTATGATCAAGAGGATATATTAGCGTTTTGAATACTAAATGACGTTAAAAAGTTGTTTGATTTTTATTCGGATTTATTTTGTGTTTCTTTCTTTCGATGATAGATTTTGATCCGTTCCTGAAGTCTCTGAACTGAGGCATCATGATTTTGAAAATGCGATTTTACTATGGATAGTCAAACTGAACTCTAAATTTAACTTCGAATGCTGGATCCAAGCGCATTATATACACAACAAAAAAAAGAAATAGAACAAAATTCTTCAATTAATGGCTATCTATCGTTATAGATTTCGCGTAGTTCTAATTATTAAAACGGGTGCGCAGGAGGCACACACCTCTTTGGCCAATATCGCTCAAAAGTTTATCGTTTTCTTTCCATATCTCTATTCTATCTTTTGCTAACAACCGACATAAATACTGCGAATGCATAATTATTTGGATCATGTTGGTAAAGATGTTCGGTTCAACGTCGTTTTAGCAAATGCGAATTGTTAACGGTGTTACACTTAACAATATTTGCAGTGCATATCGAGCTTTAATTTTACTGGAGAATAACCGGACTTGTGATGTATGAATTTAAAACACGCAATAAAGTTGGAAAAGATGTTAAAGAAATTGTGCTTTTCCCTGTTTTACTCGTCGTTTGGTAAATACAAACAGTTAAACTGTCGAGAGTTAATTTTGTCATAATGAAAAATCGCGGAGAAAATATATATACTGAGTGATTTGCTCGAATCAATAGTTTCAGCTGGTTTAAATTTACAATGTTCCAACGGTTTGGTTCACAAAGGATTACAAAAACCGGTTTTGGTTTACAATAAACCCAATTCACTATAGATGAAAAATCGGATCAAGACACGAATGATGTGAACCCGACCATTCTCCATTTCCTTAAATCTTCGGTAATCCATTGCATAGTAGAAAAAGCCAGAAAAAGCAGACCTTTCCCATTTCTTGTTAGTTGTAATTTTATTATGTTTTGGGTGAATACTAAATCTTTAGAAAATCATAAAAAAACGAGCCTCTGCGTTTCGGCATCTTAGAAAATTTTTGAAAAACTGAATTGAAAATTTTAATGAAAATTAAGAGCAATTCCATGTCACCGCAACATCGATGTTGCTGACCACCTCTGATTTCGATAAATTTCATATACAGATAGCGAACGACAAAATTAAAATAATATGTCTTTTAAAAATGAAATTTCGCTCTGGGGATGACACAGGGTGGTGGCAAAGTTTTACGGGTTGGCGAAACATTAAAATCTTTGGTTTCCGATTGCTAACGATTGACTTAACCGATTTTAGTCATTTATAGCGCAGTTATTTAAAATTTTGTTTTAATTTTTTAAAACTGTGTTAAACTTAAAAAATATTTTCAAAGATGGCGCTGTTAGGAGTACCCACATTTATACCACATTATTTTTTATTCTTAATCCAAAATGAAGATTTCCCAATGGCATGATTTCTCGTTTTAAAAATAAAATTCTTACAAAATTTTTGCTTCTGTTTTTCTTCCAATTTTTTTTTAAACAATGCAGTAGTCATCTATTTAACTAAAACCAGCGGAATTTTTGTTTTATAGAAATTTAAGGATCATTTGATTATTTTAATGATACACATTCAGTATTTGAGGGTGTGAATGCTTTTTACATAATATATTCTTTCACCGATTTACCTGTCCAAAATTAATTATAAATGCATGTACCTGAAATATATTAAAACTCATTCTGAGAAGTAAATAGTGAGAAAAATGGTGTGAAATAAAATGTATGTGGTAGAAAATTCAATAATAATTAGCTTTTTATTTTAATTCTAGGCTATGTAATAAAAAACAATATACATTCACTAATAATATAATATAAATTTACATTACATATTAGCTGCTTATCTAAGAGAGCATAGCTTTAACTGAATTAGAATATAGTTTTGTCAGCAATGTTTTTTCATCTTTAGGTATGAATGCATGTAATGATTGTGTATCTGTATTGTGTATCTGTCTCTGTATCTTGCTCATTTCTATATAATTTTTACTGGTATATGCAAAATTCATTGTTGATTTTCATTTTGTTGCCCATTCCTAAACATCCATAGGGGTTTGAATAATATCCTTGTTAGACAAACTATATCGATGAGCACCTCTTTTCAATGTACCTCCTATTCCATCACACGGTCTTTCTTAAATGACTGGTAGTGTAGAAGTGTCACTCTGCGTCTATATTGAAATCTGATGTGTGGTAGCATATATTTATAAATTTATATTCATTTTTATACCGGGATCCCGCGCCATCAATCATATAGATTATTTTTTCAATAAAATGTTTATTTTTTATAAAACCAATAATTTGTGAAATGAATAGATACACTGCCATACTATCATGTTCAGTTATATCAGAGATAATGACAAAACCTAGGTGATCGATACCTTGACTAGTAGGTGAATTACAATATGTGAAAAAACGGGTGTATCGTAGCTTGTTTATTATATAAAATGAAAAGATAAAATATAAAAAGCATCCACAACCTAAAATACTTAATTTGTATCCTTAAAATAATTAAATTGTCATTAAATTTCTAAGAATTCTGGTGGTTTTAGTTAAATAGATGATTCACTGCATTGTTCAAAAAAAAAAAAAATAGAAAAAAACGGCAATAAAAATTTTGTAAGAATTTTATTTTTAAAACGAGATATCATGCCAGTGGGAAGTGCATTAAGTGTATTAAGAATTAATTGAACATTTTATTTCTAGAAAAAAAATGTGGATACCCCTCCCTAACAGCGTCGTTTTTGAAAATATTTTTTAAATTTCACACAGATTTAAAAAATTACTACAAACTTTTAAATAATTTTTTTATAAGTCAATTACTTTTCCAATGAGCTGAGCCATAAATAACTTAAATTGGTTTAGTTAATTGTCATCAATCGGTTCAAAGTCAAAGAAACCTATGTATCGCCAACCCGTAAAACTTTGTCTCACCATCCACCCTGTGTCATCCCCAGAACGAAATTTTAATTTTCGAAAGAAATGTTATTTTTACTTTGTCATTGGCTGTGTATGAAATTTTAACGAAATCAGAGATATTCAGGTCTGGTACTAGAAAAAACCTTTTAAACGAAACCAGTTCAATAAAATCGGTAAACTTATTTTTAGCAAATCGTATAAAATACAAACAATTCTAAACTAACAATATATTCGAATTCTAGAAAAACAAAAATAACGCTCGTCTGTAATTTTAGTATGTTTGGGGTTTATATAATAAATTTTTAAAATATCATAAAATAAAAGAAAAAAGAAATTGAGATGTTTGAAAAAATAAAATTAAAAAAGTAGGGTCTGCGTCGGACCAGACAGTGGAAGTTATACTTCTTTGCCCATTCGCTCGCACACACGCACACAGACAGACAGATAGGATACATTAAAAAAAATAACTAAAAAAAAAACAAAAATATTATTCAAAAAAAAATGTTATTCAAGAAAAAAAATATTATTCAAAAGAAAAAAATATTATGCTAAAAAAAAATATTATTCAAAAAAAAAATATAAAAAAAAGAAACATATTATTCAAAAACGAAATAAAAAGAAAATATTATTCAAAAAAAAATTATTATTCAAAAAGTATAAGAACGTATAGTTATTAATTACTAGAAGGTACACCCGCACGGCGATGCCCATGCTTCCCAGATAAAGTGGTTGAAAACTGCTTTTTTTTGAGTAAATTGTACGATAGTTTTTTGTAATGTCATTTAATTTAACTTATTTTATTAGTAATATATAAAAAATTTGAAAAAAATGTAATAGTATCATTTTACAGTCAGCAAAAGCCATTAAGTAAATGTCTCTAAAGCTATAGATAAATTTACATATTAAATGTATGTTAAAATTAAAACACATTGACAGGCAAATAATAATTAAATAATTTTTATAAATGTAGATGGCAAAAGATTAGGGTTAGAAAAAAGTTAAAATTTTATTCCAAAGATTTAATTCAAATAATTTAATGTGTAACGAACAATTAGGTGAGCGTAAATATATTTGTTTATTGGATGTCACAATTGTCTATTACTTACTCCGAAGCCACCGTACTCGTCATACAAAATAGGTACACTGGTTCATTGCTATTGGTTTAGCGTCCTATTTCATGTAGACTTATAATCATTTATCAATCCAGAAATTTTGCTGTTCTGAAGAGGGTCGTATTGCAATTTGCAAATATATTTTATCGATTGTCTGCAATACTCTACTCCATTGATGCATACGCCGGCCGATTAAAAAATACCACCATTTTTAGTGAATATTTTCGTTTAATGGGTTTTATTGCTTTATGGCCATCGTCTTATTTCGACATTCCTTCCCACAACTTAAAACAAAAATTGGAAAAAATAATAATAAAACTAATTTCATTTGTAAATTCAGACTTATATATTATTATTAAAACAGTCAAACCACAACATATGTTAACATATTTGCATATATTTTATAGATCCCTTGCAATAACAATAATAGTTTTGAAAGTAATGGAGAAGCATATATCACTCAATAAGTAAAACACTTTAAACCTTTAACTTTGATATTGTTCATAATCTTTTTCTTCGGTACTAAGGTTCCAATGCAAATTCTTGGTTCATCAATGTTTCTAAGAAGAGGAAAAGAAACGTCAATTTCCAATTTTTGGAACATGTGAGGGCAGTTCTGCTAATGCAAGCAGGTTTGTTTAATCATATATAAGCAATGCTTATATGTATCGTATTGGTGCTAATGCATAGAAATATGTACATATTTTATATAATTGCAAACCATAAGAACATATTTGTTGTAAATTAGAAATATGTATTTGTTAAAAAATAATTTAACATAATTTTCATATAAATGTACACATATGTTTGTCACATTATACATTAACTATTCATTTTAATGATAATTCCGAAAAGTGAAAAAAAAAATTGATCAAAGATAACTAAGCGAATAATGTTTTATTGTTTTATTATTATAAAATATGATTGATTTAGTAATTTCGTCTCTATTACCATACAGCATAAGGTTGATTTACTAATTTCGTCTTTATTACCATACAGCATAAAGGTTAAAATATACCTTGAAACAGCGTGACGCGGTTTCTCGTTTAACACCTCATCAAAATATTTACAACGAGCGCAAAGAAGTATAACTTCAAAAATATAATTTTTTTATCAATGTAGCATTTTTATAAAGCCTTACCTAATACTTTTCAAACAAAAAAACTTTTATTAAAATCGGTTAAGTCGTTCAAGCACAATTTAACTTCAAACTTTCATCATCTTTAAATTTCTTATCAAATTTCAAGCCACCCTGTGTTAATAATAGAAAAAAAAATGAAAAACCAGCACTAATTTTTTATATCATACTAACGATTAGCGAAGTTTCAAGGAAATTGAAAAAGTCTGGGTTCAAACATTTTATTTCATCGGCCTCTTGATTCGATTTTCATACGATTCGATTTTTTTTTTTTGAAGTTATACTTCTTTGCGCTCGTTGTAAATATTTTGATGGGGTGTGAATCGAGAAACCGCGTCACGCTTGTTTAAGTTATATTTTAACCTTTATGCTGTATGGTAATAAAGACGATATTAGTAAATCAACCTTATGCTGTATGGTAATAAAGACGAAATTACTAAATCAATCGTATTTTATAATAATAAAGCATTATTCGCTTAGTTATCTTTGATCAATTTTTTTTTCACTTTTCGGAATTATCATTAAAAGGAATAGTTAATGTATAATGTGACAAACAAATATGTACATTTATATGAAAATTATGTAAAATTATTTTTTAACAAATACATATTTTTAATTTACAACAAATATGTTCTTATGGTTTGCAATTATATAAAATATGTACATATTTCTATGCATTAGCACCAATACGATACATATAAGCATTGCTTATATATGATTAAACAAACCTGCTTGCATAAGCAGAACTGCCCTCACATGTTCCAAAAATTGGAAATTGACGTTTCTTTTCCTCTTCTTAGAAACATTGATTAACCAAGAATTTGCATTGGAACCTTACCGAAGTACCGAAGAAAAAGATTATGAACAATATCAAAGCTACAGGTTTAAAGTGTTTTACTTATTGAGTGAAATATGCTTCTCCATTACTTTCAAAACTATTATTGTTATTGCAAGGAATCTATAGAATATATGCAAATATGTTAACAAATGGTGTGATTTGACTGTTTTAATAATAATATATAAGTAAGTCTGAATTTACAAATGAAATTAGTCTTATTATTATTTTTTCCAATTATTGTTTTAAGTTGTGGGAAGGAATGTCGAAATAAGACGATGACTATAAAGCGATAAAACCCATTAAACGAAAATATTCACTAAAAATGGTGGTATTCTTTAACCGGCCGGCATATGCATCAATGTAGTAGAGTATTGCAGACAATCGATAAAATATATTTGCAAATTGCAATACGACCCTCTTCAGAACAGCAAAATTTTTGGATTGATAAATGATTATAAGTCTACATGAAATAGGACGCTAAACCAATAGCAATGAACCAGTGTACCTATTTTGTATGACGAGTACGGTGGTTTCGGAGTAAGTAATTGACAATTGTGACATCCAATAAACATATATATTTACGCTCACCTAATTGTTCGTGACACATTGAATTATTTGAATTAAATCTTTGAAATAAAATTTTAACTTTTTTCTAACCTTAATCTTTTGCCATCTGCATTTATAAAAATTATTTAATTATTATTTGTCTGTCAATTTGTTTTAATTTTAACATACATTTAATATTTAAATTTATCTATAGCTTTAGAGACATTTACTTAATGGCTTTTGCTGACTGCAAAATGATACTATTACATTTTTTTCAAACTTTTTATATACGTATTACTAATAAAATAAGTTAAATTAAATGACATTAAAAAAAACTATAGGAGAATTTACTCAAAAAAAAAACAGTTTTCAACAACTTTATCTGGGAAGCACGAAAATCGCCGTGCGTACCTTCTAGTAATTAATAATTATTAGTTTTTTGAATATTTTTTTTCTTTTTGGATAATATTTTTTTTTTTGAATATTTTTTTTTATTTTTTTGACAAAGAAAACTAAGAAAAATCGACGATTATACGTTCTTATACTTTTTGAATAATAATTTTTTTTTGAATAATATTTTTTTTTATTTATTTTTTGAACAATATGTTTTTTTTTTTGCTTTTTTTTTTGAACGATATTTTTTTTTTGTATTATATTTTTTTCTTTTGAATAATATTTTTTTTTTTTGAATAATATTTTTTTTTATATTTTTTTTTTGAATAATATTTTGGTTTTTTTTTAGTTATTTTTTTTTAATGTATCCTATCTGTCTGTCTGTGTGCGAGCGAATGGCCAAAGAAGTATAACTTCCACCGTCTGGTCCGACGCAGACCCTACTTTTTTTTAATAAGAAGTGTTGTGTAGTAGGAATTACAAAATGTGTCACAACAACACATAGATACCTTTTAAGACGTAGGTCCCACAACAACATGCGTCTTGAGGTATAGGTGGACGCTTTTTTTAAATCTTTGTGGATTGAAAGCACTCGAGACTATTGATTCGGGCAAAGCATTCCATGTGTACGATGTACGCACAAAGAAATCTGTTTGCATTCTATTGCTATGACAGTGAGTAATCTCGACAGTCCGACCGCCCGCACAAACCGATTTACGAGTCAAACGGGGAAAAACATATGTCTGAGGCATTATGAACCTGATTTCATCCGAGCACTGCTGGTGACGATATTTATAAAAAACAACGAGATCAGCAACAGTGCGACGATGTTGTAGGGAATCAAGATCTAATGTTAAATCTCGATCACCAACAATTCGTATAGCTCGCTTTTGAACAGAGTCCAAAAGAGCCAGGATAGTAACAGATGCAGCGCCCCAAACTTGACAACAATACTCCATACAGGGACGAATATAGGACTTATAAATGTGGAGTAATTGATGCGAAGTAAAATATTTTTTACATCTATTGAGGAGGCCGAGTTTTCTTGACGCGCTCTTTGCCATTATGTGATCGTTCCAGAGTAAGTCATTGGATATTGTGACTCCCAATAAACGAATGCTTTCACATTCGTCTATTTGGTCGTCACACATATTAATTGAAATATCGTTGGGAAACTCGGTCTTTGATCTGGAAACAATCAATAGCTGTGGAATTAAATTTGACCAAATTTTTGTCACCACAATCGGCGACTTTTTTTAGGTCCTCGTTTACAGTTATGGCAGCGTCTCTCCAGATGGGATTTATTCGTAGATACATTTTACCCTTTGAAGATAGGGGGACGAATGACTTGTGCAGTGTACTATCGTCTGCAAAACTATTTATTGGGTTACTGGTGATTTGCAACAGTTCGTTGATATAAATTAGAAATAAAGTGGGAGATAAAACTGAGCCTTGGGGTACACCAGCGGTTATTAATTTAGACTCAGAAGAAAAGCCATCTATGAGCAATTTCACGAAGACTCAACAACGTTTTGAGTTGACCCCTTTTAATTTTGATTATTTTTTGTTTATAGATAGTCTTTGATAAATAAAAAATACAAGTTCTCTTAGAATTTTTTTTTTCGACCAGGGGTCTTCACAGGGTGCCCCTCAATTTTTTGTTATTTTGTGATGTGAGTGCATTTTGACGAGCGATTGTAGAAAAACTACTGAATCGATTTTCATAAATGATATGTCGTTGAATAGGTATTAGAACAAAGTTTTTAAAAATGTACACTGTTAATTTTTTGAAATAATTTTTAACGGTGTAACATAAGAAAAAAACGGTGTAATTGAAAAAAAGATGACATAGCCTCTTTTTTTTTTTTTTTTTTTAAACTAAATTGAAGCTTATTTTATATCTAACCACTTGTGAAAGTTGAGGACACGCGTTATTTTTTGTTTTAAAGATAAAATTCGTTGTGCATATGACTGTCGGGAATCAGTTTTTTTTGTTCTGAAGGAAAATTATAAAAATGGCGTTATAAACTAAGAGATATTTTTTTTATGTTAAATATCAAATATTTTATTATTAGATGAACTTTTAAAAATATTATAAAAATTATATATGTAGTACAATAAATAAAATAAATACAATTGTTAAAAATGATTTACTTATTTTACAAACAGAAGTTTCTTTTGAATAGGAAAGCACTTCTGCAATTATTTTCTTTGTATTAGATGGCATAGAAAATGAAATGTTTATTTATCACTTTTAGTAATCACTTGTCACTCTTATAAAAAATAATTTGACAGTCTTGACTGCAAACAAAAAAGCCGTATAAACAACTAAATCTATTTAGGAACTTTTGACTGGAGAAGTATTATGTTCGTATTATGTTATTATGGAATCATAAAGTAAAAGATTGTTTTTCAACATTAAATTACAAATATTTTATTATTGAATAAACTTTTTAAAATATCATACAAATTATATATGTGAAAATAAATATAGTTATTAAAAATTATTTACTTATTTTACATTCAAAAGTTTCTTTTGAGTTGGAAAACATTTTTGCATTTATTGTCTTAGTATCTACTGGTACAAAAGAATGAAATTTTTGAGTTCCACTTATAGTAATCGCATTTTTATATCGATTTTGTAATTTTTCTTTTGTTAATTGATATTCATTTTTATCGGCGTATCCAAAGTTCATGGTAGATTCCCATTTTAAAGCCCATTCGAAAAGTTTTTTTGGTGTATCAATAATATTATCTTCGCTCGCCATACTATAACGGTGTGCAGCACGCTTCAGTGTACCACCAATTCCATCACAAGGTCCCTTTCCATAGCGGGTAGCATGAAAATGCCATTCAGCGTCAACCTTAAATTAACTAATTAACTTATGCCACCATAAAGAAGACTTTAAGGTTGACGCTGAATGGCATTTTCATGCTACCAGCCATGGAAAGGGACCTTGTGATGGAATTGGTGGTACACTGAAGCGTGCTGCACACCGTTATAGTATGGCGAGCGAAGATAATATTATTGATACACCAAAAAAACTTTTCGAATGGGCTTTAAAATGGGAATCTACCATGAACTTTGGATACGCCGATAAAAATGAATATCAATTAACAAAAGAAAAATTACAAAATCGATATAAAAATGCGATTACTATAAGTGGAACTCAAAAATTTCATTCTTTTGTACCAGTAGATACTAAGACAATAAATGCAAAAATGTTTTCCAACTCAAAAGAAACTTTTGAATGTAAAATAAGTAAATAATTTTTAATAACTATATTTATTTTCACATATATAATTTGTATGATATTTTAAAAAGTTTATTCAATAATAAAATATTTGTAATTTAATGTTGAAAAACAATCTTTTACTTTATGATTCCATAATAACATAATACGAACATAATACTTCTCCAGTCAAAAGTTCCTAAATAGATTTAGTTGTTTATACGGCTTTTTTGTTTGCAGTCAAGACTGTCAAATTATTTTTTATAAGAGTGACAAGTGATTACTAAAAGTGATAAATAAACATTTCATTTTTTATGCCATCTAATACAAAGAAAATAATTGCAGAAGTGCTTTCCTATTCAAAAGAAACTTCTGTTTGTAAAATAAGTAAATCATTTTTAACAATTGTATTTATTTTATTTATTGTACTACATATATAATTTTTATAATATTTTAAAAAGTTCATCTAATAATAAAATATTTGATATTTAACATAAAAAAAATATCTTTTAGTTTATAACGCCATTTTTATAATTTTCCTTCAGAACAAAAAAAACTGATTCCCGACAGTCATATGCACAACGAATTTTATCTTTAAAACAAAAAATAACGCGTGTCCTCAACTTTCACAAGTGGTTAGATATAAAATAAGCTTCAATTTAGTTTAAAAAAAAAAAAAAAAAAAAAGAGGCTATGCCATCTTTTTTTCAATTACACCGTTTTTTTCTTATGTTACACCGTTAAAAATTATTTCAAAAAATTAACAGTGTACATTTTTAAAAACTTTGTTCTAATACCTATTCAACGACATATCATTTATGAAAATCGATTCAGTAGTTTTTCTACAATCGCTCGTCAAAATGCAGTCACATCAAAAAATAACAAAAAATTGAGGGGCACCCTGTGAAGACCCCTGGTCGAAAAAAAAAATTCTAAGAGAACTTGTATTTTTATTTATCAAAGACTATCTATAAACAAAAAATAACCAAAATTAAAAGGGGTCAAGTCAAAATTTCCCAAAAATTTGCTGAACTTGCGTGAAATTGCTCCTATAGATACCGAGATGTATCGGTTAGACAGAAAATTTTGAATCAACTTCACGACTTCAGGATGAAAACCGTACGCAACGAGCTTGTTGATCAAGTTGATCAAGTTGGCATGCCAAATTCGATCAAATGCTTTTGAGATGTCTAATGCGATCATGTACGTTTCACCACCTTTCTCAAGTATGCTATTCCAAAGATGTGCCACATAGTTCAATAGATCGGTTGTTGATATTTTGTTTCTAAAACCGTATTCAACCGCATTTCATTTCAATAGACATTTCATTTACACCAACATCAAATAAACTTTAAAACAAAAATTTTTCAAATCAAACTTTCTGTATAGCAACCAACCAATTTTTTGTAGTTAATTTATGCATTCCACATATTGTCAGGATGTGATATGATTTATTTTTGATTGAGAAAAGGTTGGTAGAAGAAACAGTTTATTACAAAAATAAAATAAATATTTTAGTTGAACTCATTTTCTAGTACTGTATCTATACAAGAATGAAAAAACCATTGTTATCGATTATGAAATGTTTTATGTAATTTTTGTTCACAAATTTTTAATTAAAATTATTTTGTTTGCTTAAAAATGTGGACAGCGAAACTTATTTCCATTAAAATTACACCTTTTGACTTTTAAAATGTTGCATCAACTTGAATTAAATTTTAACATGCGTTTTTGCTTGTTTTTAATTTTAATTATTTATATATATTTTATACGAAAAATAAAAACATTCCTTTTATTGTTATATAAAATATATTACAGACCGGTATGATAACTGAATGTCTCTTGGCAATATCTATCATTTCTTAGAAAATATTAAATGCCATTCCACATTTTTTTTTCATTTTAATTATAACAAAAAATATTGTAGCTAGCTAGCTCTATTCCATCAAATAGTACATTATGATGCTAGGACGTAAAGCTAAAGATTTTGGACGGATGTGGAGTTTGCAAATCGAGGCGCTAGCCGAGATTTGCACCCACTTTAAGTCCAAAATAGCTTACGTCCGTGCATCATATACTATTTTTTATTCGCCGCAAGCAAAATATTTTAAGAAAAGTTGTTTATTCTAAATTAAAATTATTTATCTTCATTTTTATTTTCATAAATTTTAAAATAAAAATATGTGGAACAAGTAACCTTTGAAAAAATATTTATTATTTTTTCCAAATTCTATGACAACAAATGATAACAACTATTTTAATTGGATAATGAAATTTTGAATTTGCGGGTTGCTTTGATAAAAAAATTTATTTTTCATAGAATTTAAACAAATACAAATGCTTTTTACTTTTTTGGACGTAGCTATGACGACAAAATAAATAGTTGAAAATTGATACTTTAAAGCCGCAAATCACAGTAATAAAGTAACACTTTAATATATAGGCGAATAAAAACGATATTGTGTTGTTTCTGACAAAAACGGAAAAAAACGTTAAGGATTTTTTAATTTATTTTACCCGTCACAAAGTAATAAGCGAGAAAAAATCTAATGTACATGTCTTTCATATAATTTGATTGTTGATAATATAGTAATTAGATTTTTTATGGTCTAGATCAAATGTGATATCTTTATTAGAAATATTATTTATTCAAAGACAATTTTATTAAATTATATTAAATGTCCGAATGCATTGGATAAGAAAAGTGACAAAACTAAGACCAAATAGCTATTTATGTACCAAAGGAGTTGTGGGAGTTATTACCCATGGATGTCGATTGATGGGCGTAAAACTTAGTAACGCCAGCGAGTAAAAGTTTGTTCACGAGACGAGTCAGGGTTAAGTTAGGTAATATCACGAACGTAACACGTTAAACATATATACACGATATTTATTAGAAATTATTAAATTAGAAATCTACAACATAACATTCAAAATTCATGTTCTATTTTTGCTTAATTTTTTAAAACTTTGTGAAATTACATGAAAATACCATAGCAACTACAATTTATTATTTAGCGAAAATGATTTTACACTAGCGGAATAATACTTATTTTCAAAGGGGATTATACCTGCGTGAAAATAGACTTTTTGTATGCTATTGTAGAAAAAATTAACTTTTTTGTCTCTTACATATGTTAACGTATGACAGTAGCTAGTACGACATGGAAAATAATTCTAATAATAATAAGATTTTGAAAATCATATTAACATTCAATTTCGAAAATGTTGCATAAACATTTAAAAAAACTTTCAAAATCTTTTACTAGTTAAAATTAAACAAGAAAATATGGAGGGGCTGAAATCTCAAGCTCTGAGATATCAAGACTTCGGTCTGGGTTAAGGATTTTGGTATAGTTTTGGGTAAAAAACTTTTATTAGGACATGGTTTTTAGTTTTGGGCAGCGATGTATATCAAACATAACTTTTTGTTAAAGTACATGTATTTTTTATCTATGTTTAGATATGTATTACAAAACTGACACGAAATATCAATACGTTGTTGGAAAATTATAACATATCATATATTAACATAATTTAGTGAAAAGATTATACAATCAACAAACTACTCAAAAACTTCTCCATTTAGCGTTTCGAGAAAATATTACAAAATCACAAATTCATATTTCTTTCAAAATTCCAAAAATATTGTAAAATGAAAAATTCAAACTTTTTTCAAACAAAATTCTAAAAATATTTCAAAAATTATTACAAAATCACAGATTAAAACTGTTTTCAAAAATTCTAAAAATATTGCAAAAATTATAACAAAATCAAAAATTGTAACTTTTTTCAAAATTATAAAAATTATAATAAAACCAAAAATTTAAAATTTTTTAAAATTCCAAAAATATTCCAAAAATTCTTACAAAATCAAAAATTGAAACTTTTTTTAAAATTCTAAAAATATGTATATATAAAATTCAAAAATTGTTTTTTTCTAAATTCTACAAATATTCCAAAAATTATAACAAAATCAAAAATTTAAACTTTTCTAAATGCTATTAATATTCCAAAAATTCTTAAAAATTCAAAAATTGAACTTTTTTCAAAATTCTAAGAATTTATATAAAATTAAAAATTTTTTTCTTCAAAATTTTAAAAATATTCCAAAAATTGGAATAAAATCAAATATTTAAACTTTTTCTAAATTCTAATAATATTTTAAAAATTTAAAAAATTCAAACTTTTTCCAAAACTCTAAAAATATTGCAAAAATTATAACAACATCAAAAATTGAAACCTTTTCCAAAATCCTAAAAATTATAATTAAAAAAAAAATTTTAAATTTTTCAAAATTCGAAAATATTCCAAAAATTCTAACAAAATCAAAAATTAAAACTTTTTCAAAATTCCAAAAATTTATTTCAAAAACTATAACAAATTCAAAAATGTCCATGTCCAATTTCATTTTCATTTACATTTTCAGCAAGCTATTCAAAAACCTTCAATTTAGCGATTCGAGAAAATATTACAACATCACAAATTCATATTTCTTTCAAAATTCCAAAAATATTGTAAAAATTATAATAAAATCAAACATTTTCAAAAATTCTAAAAATATTCCAAAAATTATTACAAAATCAAAAATTGAAACTTTTTTCAAAATTCCAAAAATTAATCAAAATAATAAAATCAAAAATTTAAAGTTTTTCAAAATTCCAAAAATATTCCAAAAAGCCTTCCAAAATCAAAAATTAAAACTTTTTCCGAAATTCTAAAAATATTGCAAAAATTCTTACAAAATCAAAAATACAAACATTTTTCAAAATTCCAAAAATATTTCAAAAACTATAACAAATTAAAAAATTTCCATGTCCAATTTCATTTTCCAATTACAGACGCCTCCAAAAAAAAAATCCTTTGTGGTCCACAAGGTTAATTGTTTTTAATCATAAGAACACGTGCCGCAAAATCATCGAAGTTGAATTTTTGATAAAGTCGTTAGTTTCTCATAAAATATGCAGATTTAAAAAATAATCACGTAATTATTTTTTAAGGAAATTTTAATTCTCTACAAGAAAGATCCAAATCATTTTTCTCCTAAAACGTATATTTCTGATGATATTTTGAAATATAACTCTAAATTCTTCGAAACTCGTAAAAACAAATGATGAACATTTTGACGAAAAAGTACTAATTTTGATTTTTCTTGTCACGATTATTTTTGTATTCTTTTTATTTTATAGCTTGAGAAGATAATTAAGACATTTTCGTCATCTTTATTATATATGTTTTTTATAAATTACGAAAATTTACAATTTCTTTTTCAAAATATCATGAGAACTGTACGTTTTAGAAAAAAAATTGCATGCATCTTTTTTGTAGAAAATTAAATTTTCTACAAAAATGTTTGAATGATTTTTTAAAACCTGCATATTTTATGAGATATTTGAAAAAAAGTCTACGATTTTATCGAAAAATCAACTTCGATGATCTTACGGCACGTGTTCTTCTGATTTAAAAATAAAATTGTCCTCATGGGCGTCCCGGAAAGTTCAATTTTTAACGATCAGTCTAATATATGTATACGAAAGCAATGGGTATGATGTTACTATTCTCTGCTTTTAGAATTATGATTCAGTAGACTGAAATTTGAATAAACTTTTGAAATAATTCGGAACTACGAGAATCATTTTTCAACTCCAAAAGGGGGTCCAAGTTGTTTTCGATTAACTTTCAGCTTTTTCATGAAAAACTATTCTTCTCAGGTTTTATATTGAATCCAAAGCTATACTCATCAGTGCCACAGATGCGAATGCCTGTGTGACATAAGCTGCTTTCCAATCGGCTACTACAGAATGTTTATATGTTTATCGAGTTAAATAAAGTGAAGGAAAAATAGGCTCATCAGTTTAACATATTAATATTTTTTATTTTTATTTACCGGTTTGTTGGTAAACTTTAAAATTTACAAAACAATTAATTCAGTACGTTTTTGTTTGAGCCTAACTTTTCGATTTTGGTTATGTGTTTTTTAACTTCCCGATATGGGTAGTTATTGTTTTTGGGTCGATTTTCGAAATCGGAATTTTTTGATATCTTTACGTTTCATGACTTCCTGAAGCTGTTTAAACTATTTTTAGCTGGCAGTCTGTATGTGTGTGTGTATGTATGTGTATATCGCTGTGTGGAGAATTTTCGCCCAACGCTTACTCAACAACGGATCGGTCGATTTTAACGAAAATGGTCGCAATCGATGTATCTTGTCGTAACTTAGAGCCCAGTCCTTTTCTAGCGAAATTAAATTATTTGTTTTTTAGTGGTTTCCAAAAAACTGAAAATCATCTCTTGCAATTATGATGAGATTAATAAATAATGCTATCAAGGTCATGAAGCTTCCATATTGTTTGTCATCATGTCAGACATTTATAATGACATTTGTATAAACAATTGCTATCTTAGTTTTTGAGATTTTTAACAAAATGTGAAAAAATTACGTGTTATTTTCTTTATACAAACACATGATATTTGGATGAAACTTTTGTATGTAAATGAGCTGCAACCGCATCCGGGTTTACTTGAATATCAAAAACCTGAGTTATTTTCCAAATTTGACAAAAAGGTCAGAGGTTCGAGAGTAGATTGCCTGGTCAACTGTTTATTAACTTCCCGATATGAGAAGTTATTGTTTTTGGGTCAAAATTTTTATAATATCTTTACGTTTCAAGACCTCCTGAAGCTGTTTAGGCTATTTGTATCTGGCAGTATATATGTGTGTATGGGTATGGGTGTATCATCGTATGTGGACAAACATTTGTCCAACGCTCTCTCAACAAACGATGATCCGATTTCAACTTCAATGGTCACAATCGATATATCTTGGCGTAACTTACAGCCCAGTCCTTTTCTAATGAAATCAGTTCATTTATATTTTAGGGGTTTCCAAAAAACTGAATATCATCTCTTGTAAGTATTACTAGAATAAATAATGCTATCAAGATCATTTACCTCCCATTTTGTTTGTCATCATGTCAGCCATTTATAATGACATTTGTATAAACAATTGCTATCTTACTTTTTGAGTTTTTTTAAGAAAATTTGAAAAGTAGGCGTTATTTTCATTACGCAAACGCATGAGAACTTGATGAAACTTTTGAATTAAAATGAGCCGCAAACGCATCCGGTTTTATTTGAATATGGAAAATGTGCTATTTTGAATCAGCTACTTTCAAAATTTGGCAAAGGAGTCGGGGAGGATGTCTGTGGTTCGTTGAACACCTTTTTTTTTAGACTTCTCAGTCTTGATATTTAATTTTGTTGAAACTTAGGGCATAAGGTTTTTGTAATGTTTATAGTAGTTTTGCAACTTGCTGCTTTTGTAATGTTCGAAGTTAAGGTGGGGGACGAAAAAATAAACACACATTTTTGGCAATAACTTAAAAACTAAGTAGTCGATAATTCATTGAAATGTCTTTTTGAAATATTTGGATTTTTTTTGATTTTTTTAAACCAAACTCAACTCCTTAAAACAAACTTTTGTTTAACTATCTCCTTATCAATGTCCATAAAATATTGATAAAAAATAATATTCATAATTTTCTTGTTGTCAGTAGGCGTGAACAAATACATTGCATAACTGTAAAAAATTTCAAGTTGATAGCACTTATAGTTTTTGAGAAAATCGATTATGTAGAAATTCGGACGGACACCGAAGTCTCACGAATAGGGTACCGTTTTTACTTTTTCAAAGTACGGAATTCTAAAAATGGTGATATTGTTTGAGAAAAATCGAAAAAATTTTAGCAACGTTGACAAAGTAGACTTTAAGTAGACTCCACCGCTAGTTTTTTTTAAATATATGGTGCAATGAAAAGTGTAACCAAAAGATGAATAACCAATGAATGATAACCAACCTTCTTTCCAGTGTAACCAAAAGATGAAAAAATGACGATTATTTGCAAGTCTTTAGAAAGAGAATTTCAATTTATTAAAATTTTAAGAAAATATCTTTATGTTACCTATTTAACTTAGCGGGAAGTTCTTGGTGTGGCCGCTATGGTCACACCCTACCCTACTAGTTAAATTTCTGTTGTTTTGAGTCTTTTTTGATGATTTACTGTTTATTAGATCAATTGGTTACAATTAATTCCTAGCAATTCATTCGATTGGAAAATGGCTATTGATAGGCGCAATTCATCGAAGATTATACTTGCTAAAATTTACTTTTATCAATCATTCTTCGAACAAATTGTGTTTATATGTATACCTAATGATTTTCAAGTTTTTGCCGTTACACTGGTAATGTTCTCAAAAGCTGGTATGAGCAACTAATTTGTATCACAGGAACGTATATAACCAAATATAAACTGAAAAATTTATTGAGAACAACTTATGCTTTTGAATTGAAAAATTCAATCAAAATTAATTCAAATTTCAGTCTAGTGAATTATATAGTTCAAATGAATTTAATATTTTTGCAAATTGTTGTTGCATTTAAATAAAAAAAAACCGTATTTTAATTTTTATTAAATGTCCTAAAAAAGTATAGTGTCATTACTCGTCAAAATGATAACTTTTTGCTCGTATTATTGTATTATTTTATTACACTCTTTACTATGCTCTTGCTGTAAATTTCATACTCGTGTGAAATGAGTCATTTGACATTAATTTCCACCATACATTTTTCATTTTATCCAATTAGCTGTTTCATTTAAGGTACTGTTTTACACTTAGCCCTTGTCATAACCGTATGAACCTTGACGAGTCATTTTTTAAAGTTGATGTATCAAATATTGAAATTTATAAGCGCGGTTGTTTTTTTTAGTAAAGTAAACTTTATCATCACTGTCTTTGACTGATGGAAGCCATGCCATGAACAAAATCTAAATTCTGTTTGCACTAATAAATTCTATAAATTTTAGTTCCATGTTCAATTTTGAAATTATAAAAAATATCTGTAAGAAATACAGGGTGAGTTTTTTAAAAAATGCCAGGCTTTTATCTCGAGAACCATGCTTGATGGGACAAAATAGCCGAAGCTGATATTTATTAAGCGTCGAGGGGGACGTCCAATGGTAAAATTGAATGACCTTGAAACTCATAAGTATTGGAGATATATGCCAAAATAGGTTTTTTTTAAATTAGAACCTATACATTTAAGGTTTTTTTTAATTAAGTAAATCAAACTACACACTTTTTGCTTACAAATTTTTTTGTCAAGTGTACGATTTCGTATATATGATGAAAATTGATTTGCACTAAAGCAAACGTGTCTTCGCTAAGTTATTCAGAAAAAAAATAAAATTTCGATAAATTAAAAAAAACAATGAAAATCATTCACTAATTTAAATATTATTGCATCGTGGTCTACTGCGTGAAATTGATTTTCGTTTTTTTTTGATTTATTGAAATTTTATTTTTTTACTGAAGAACTTAGCGAAGACACGTTTGCTTTAGTGCAAATCAATTTTCATCATATCTACAAAATCGTACACTTTACAAAAAAAATTTGTAAGCAAAAAGTGTGTAGTTTGATTTACTTAATTAAAAAAAAACCTTAAATGTATAGGTTCTAATTTAAAAAAAACCTATTTTGGCATATATCTCCAATACTTATGAGTTTCAAGGTCATTCAATATAACCATTAGACGTCCCTCTCGACGCTTAACAAATATCAGCTGCGGTTATTTTGTCCTATCTAGCATGGTTCTCGAGATAAAAGCCTGGCATTTTTCAAAAACTCACCCTGTATAATCAATTATATTTTGAAAAAAAAAGAAGACAGTCTGGAGGACTGCCGACAGAAGTTAAAACTTAAAGGTGTAAACACAATAAATCCGTTCCGTCCGCTCCGTTATATTTGAACTGTCAGTTTATATGTAAAACGGAAATTACAACACAATGAACGGAGAGGAAAAATCGGAACGGACACTAAACACAAATTCAAAATTTTACGGAAGATATAACCTCAAATATTGTTTATTTTTTCTACATATTTATATAAATAAGCAGATTTCAACAAATTTCATAAAATATGAATATAATTTAGCAGATCTATAAAATAATACATAAAAATATAAGTTTTTGGACAGTTAAAGACGGAGCGGTTGTCCGTTGTATTGTGTTTTACAAAACGAACGGATTGAGGCGGATAAAAAACGAACGGAACGGAACGGATCTATTGTGTTTGAATCTTAAAACTGTGAAATAGCTGTATTTTTTTCTATCTTCCAATTATTGTAGCATTGCAAAATAAAATTTCAGAATTTTTAAATTAAAATCATTAAAATTATTCTGGGTTTCATCTATCAGCATTCCAACCAACTATTTTAAATATTTTTATATTTAATATAATCAAAACATATCATGCACTGCACAAGTCAAGTAGAAAATTATTGAGGGGCTGAAATCTCAAGCTCTGAGTTATCAAGACTTCAGACAAAACTAGCACGAAACATCAATTCGTTGCCGGAAAATCATAACAGATCATAGATTAACATAATTTAGAGAAAAGATGATACAATCAGTAAACTACTCAAAAACCTCTCCATTTAGCGTTTCAAGAAAATATTGCAAAATCACAAATTCATATTTCTTTCAAAATTCCAAAAATTCGTAAAAATTAAATAAAATCAAACTTTTTTCATAATTCTAAAAATATTCGAAATATTATTACAAAATCAAAGATTAAACTTTTTTCAAAAATTCTGAAAATATTGCAAAAATTATAACAATATCAAAAATTGAGACTTTTGTCAAAATTCCGAAAATATCCTAAATATTAGAATAAAATCAAATATTTAAATTTTTTAAATTCTAATAATATTCCAAAAATTCTTAAAAATTCAAAAATTCAAACTTTTTCCAAAATTCTAAACATATTGCAAAAATTATTACAATATCATACATATATTGAAACTTTTTTCAAAACTCCAAAAGTTATAATAAAATAAAAAATTTAAAATTATTCAAAATTCTAGATATATTCCAAAAATTCGTACAAAACCAAAAACTTTTTTTCAAAATTCCAAAAATATTTCAAAAACTATAACAAATTCAAAAATTTCCATGTCACATTTACGTCATGCAAACCAGCAAAATTTTATTTTTCCAAAAAATTGGCTAAAAAAATAAATGAAATCATTTTTTGACATACTTGACAATATTTTTTTGACAAACTTATAATGCAATAAAATTCTCAATAATAATAATATCATGATCATTACATTTCATTTCATCCAAATAAATAATTTTATTATCTTCTAAAAAAAGAAATGAAAATCATTCTTTTGACACACTTGACATTATTTCTTTGACAAACTTATAATGCTATAATTCTCTATAATAATAATAAAACTACATGTCATACAAATAATTGATTTTATTTTTTCCAAAAAATTGGGTAAAAAATAAATCAAAATCTTTCTTTTGACACACTTGACAACATTTTTTTGACAAACTTATAATGCCATAATTCTCTATAAAAATAATAAAATTTCATGTCATACAAATAATTAATTTTATTTTTTCCAAAAAATTGGGTTTTAAAAAATAAATCAAAATCTTTCTTTTGACACACTTGACAACATTTTTTTGACAAACTTATAATGCCATAATTCTCAATAGTAAAATTAATTTTAATTTTTTCCAAAAAATTGGGTAAAATAATAAATAAAAATCTTTCTTTTGACACACTTGGCAACATTTTTTTGATAAACTTATAATGCAATAATCTAGTTTTTGGTCTCACATACCGATCCCGACCATCAAATTTTCTTCAAATTCAATGTTTCTATTCGTAATCACTTAAAACAAACGTTTTTTAAGCAAGAAATATGAAAATTTCCTTGTTTTGACACACTTGACGATTTTTTTTGACACACTTCCAGTACAGTTATCGAACACATCGTTCTTTTTGCTCTTTCTATTGAAAAACCTATTTCTAGAAAAAAAAAAAATTTGAAATCCGTCCAGCGGCTGTCTAGATTTCGTCGGTTGTGACGGCCGACCGGCCGGGCGCAGACAGACATCCATTGTTTTTGCTTTTTTAGAATCAGTAGGTCCTTAAACGTCGAGAAATGCAAAAAAAGGAGGTGAGAATTTCACTTTTGGCTCATGAATTCAATACTTAGGTTTTTTCACAACCGAAGTAATATGATAATATACCATAATTAACATAATAATTATTATGCTTTATTATTATTTATATTTATTTATAATATATTATCTTTAATTTCAAAAACACTTAGATTATTCGTACTATAAATTGCGTGTTCTTTATTAAAAAGTACAAGGAAAAACACACAATTCAAATATGACAAACACCATTTTTTTTTCTTTTGCTTAAAAATACAACAAAATCTTTGCTTACTTTACCACACTTACACACGAAAAAAACATCAAGTTCAGAAAAAAAAAGAAAAACCAAAATATAAATCAAGAGAACGAGAGTAAAATTATTTATAATACGTTATTGGTAGCGCTGTAATTGTTAGCATTATAATTAAAATTATTATATTATATTTTTTTTAAAATCTAAATGTTAGTTAACATTAAAAACAATACTAGTAGCCACTTTGTCACCAGAGAAAATTTCTTGCTGGACTTTTTTTAGCTAAAGCTTCGCCTACTCACTTACATTAACTTTTGTGGCGCTAATTTGTTTTTTATGGCAGACATATTAATTTTTTTTTGACATGTATATAATATATTTGCGTTAGCATAAGTTTCTTGATTATTCTTTATTTTGTTTTTGCTTTATACACCATTGCTGTACTAAGAATAAACAATTTGTATTTGTTTGAATAATGTGTTTTTTACAATAACATTATTGAATGTGTCTTTTAATTGAAGTGGAGACAAAAAAGTGATGCCTACATTGATTCGTCAACCAGTGCTAATAATTGGTTTCCTAACTAATATGATAGTGTTACTTTTTATTTTGTTACATTTGGCACCTCTTGGCATTAGATGTTTTCATTGGTCATAACCTAAAATTACATGTGGCGTAAGGTGATTGGGTGATTGTTATACTTTCATCGTTTGTGTATTCATATTTTCTTTTTTTTTTAAATAAAAAGTGTTGTGTTATAGGGTTTAGAATATGTGTCACAACAACACATAAGTACATTTAAAGACCTAGGTCCCACAACAACTTGCGTTCTAAGGTATTGATGAAAGTTTTTTAAACCTCTGCGGATTGAAGCCACCTAAGACTATGGATTCTATTAAACTATTCCATTTGTATGCAGTTTGGACAATGAAGTCTTTCTGCGATCTGCCAGTATGACAGCGTGGGTTCTCGACAGTTTGTCTGGTTGCGGTAGCCGATCGTCCAGTGGAATGGGAGTAAGAATAGGTTTGAGGCATGATGCCGCTGATTTCATCTGAGCACTGTTGATGACGATATTTGTAAAAAACAACGAGGTCAGCTACAGTGCGACAATGTTGTAGGGAATCAAGTTTTGATATCAAAGCTTGATCACCCACAATTCGTACAGCTCGCTTTTGAACAGAGTCCAAGAGGGCCAAAATGGAAACAGAAGCAGCACCCCAAACTTGACAACAGTACTCCATACAGGGACGAATATAGGACTTATATGATCAACTAGAAGCAATGGTTGTCCAAATACAGATTGATGTGGTGAGAGTCATCATTTATTACATTGTATCAACATTCATCGAATGATTATCGACTAAGTTTCATCATGTATATGTTCAGAAGGTCAATCATATGTAATTGTTATCACACACATACCTTTACTTTGGCAATGGTTATGCTGTTAATTCTATAAGAAAGTCGTCGAGTATTTACATGTGCGTCTATGTATGTTCAACATGCAACTTCAAGTCATAAGTAAATCAGCTATTCATTAATTGTCATCGCCTGTATATTTTCATCGGTTGTGTGCTTAAATGATCAGTCAAAAGCAATTATTGTCCATGTACAGATTGCTTTGTTTACAGTCATAATTTTATTATATTGTATCGACATTCATCGAATAATTATCAACCAATTTTAATCACTTATGCATTCAGATAGTCAATCATATGCAATTGTTATCCGGACGCATATGGTTATTTGGCAAGGACAAGGCTATTAACATTCATCGAAATAATTGTATTCTATCACTAATAGCTCTTGATGCATCATTTATAAGTTCAAAAATAAAAATTACAGTCCACTATACTTTGACGCCGCATCAATTAGCATTAATTACAACAATACTTATAAAGGAGAACACACAAATCAAATATGACAGAAACAATTGTTTTTATTTTGCTTAGGCTGTATTCTAAACCAAAACTTATTTGAAACTTATTTGTGGAGACTTACTTATTTGAATAAGTAATCTAAATAGGTGACTTATTTGAAATTTTTTTTTCATAGAAAAATCTAATTCGATTTGACAGTGTCAAATATTTTTATGTTTGTTTACAAAATAGTTTTAAGCAATAAAATTTCTTTTTCGATCCCTAATAAAATAATGTAGTAATTTAAAATGAAAAAAAGAAGTTTTGTAAACTCTTTAATTGATCAAATTAAATAAATCGTTCTAATTAAATTTATTTTCGAATTTGCTTTTTGTTGCTGTCAAAATAAGAAAGCTAAATCATTTAGAATAGCTTTTAAATACTTATTTAAAATGACGGTAAATAAGTAAGTCTACATAAATAAGTTTCAAATAAGTCGTCGTTTAGAATACAGCCTTAGAAGTACAACAAAATCTTTACTTACTTAACCACACTTACACACATTTATTAACTGTGGAAAACATCAAATTTAAAATAAATGATGACAATTTATCTCAATCGCTCATTTAATATATATATATTTTTCTTTAAACAAAATCGCACAACGTTCCTAAAGAAGTTTTCACTTCAAAAAAATATTTGACAAAATAAATTTTGTTTGTAAAAATAGGCGTTTGAAAGATCTCCAAAGTATTTGTAGAATTATTATGAAGTTTTAAGACGAAGTACACAGAATCGCAATTAAAATATTCGTCTTAAGAAATTGTCATAACAAAATAATGATAGCTACGACCTCTTAACTCATAATCAGCCAGAGGATATGTTAAAAAACAATCAGTATGTCAATATTACGAGTTTTATGACATTAACCCGATGCTGCAAATATTGACAGTAAATATGAAATATTGACTGGTGGCAACACTAAATAAAACATTTGTATGAAACTGATCAAGAGTTTGCTAATTGTACAAAAATGCTATGTACGCTAGCACTTCTACCAGAATCTTACCTTTTGGATAGCTTTTTAGACATAAGTGAGATACTTGAAACTCTTGGTGATTGATATTGAAGCTGTTCAAGAACTCCTGTCTTATTTTGAAAGCACATACATTCGAGAACACCAATCGAGAGCTGGGACATATAAATGCATTGTTTCCAATTTAATCATGGTATCATCATAACTCTCTGTTAATTGTGTTGCTGGGACTACCAATGTCATAGAATTGTGGCATTATGGCCTACAATCAAATTTCCAATGCTCGCATCCATCGTTATGGAAATTTTTGGATTTTCAGGTTATGAAGATATCGCTTCAACGTGGTAATTTTATGCAGAATTGTGTCGGACAAAGGAATCCAGGAAAATAAAGTACAGAATATTGGTAGAAAAAATAACAAATATTGTTGCCATTTTACTATCCTGATCGAAGAATCGAAATGTTAAGAAGAATTGCTCATATGATATAAGAAATCAAATCAATAAAATAAACCAATATTTAATTCTGAAAAAATGCAAGCAAATTATTTTTCAAGTTCCTTTCGGCTTCAATACGCCGGTTGCTGGTGCATGGCTGTTTCTTACCGTCCGCTATCTTGTAAAAATCTTTTCGAACTAAAAATTGAGATGAGTATTGCTTAAACCAAACGGCATCCAAAATCAATAAAACGGGATTAATTTGTTTGATAGGGATATGATGTGAAGTCGTTGAAAACGTTTTCACTAAGTCAAATACGGTATCGTATGAGAGATCGCTAGCAAATTATAAAATTTTTCTATGATAGCATATGAAAAGTCTTACAAAGTTTTTTAAACAGAAACAAAATTTTTACAAAGTTTTTCAAACAACGCAACCATGAAAAAATAGAATATGAATTTTGAATGTTATGTTGTCGATTTCTAATTTTATAATTTATAGTAAATATCGATTGAAATATTGAAAAATTGCATTTCTTACGCGAGATAAAAACATTTTTCGTTTTTTAAACATGTTTCACTCGACGCTAGCGCGTCTCGTGTACAAATGTTTACTCACGAAAAAACAATGTTTTCATCTCTTGTAGGAAAAAATGCTATTTTTACATGATATTTTTTCGCGTGTCATCTTAGGATGTGATATTTTCTCGCGTGTGATTATAGAATGTGGTATTTCTTCGCGTGTGATTTTAGGATGACTTTTGACATGATATTTTTTCGTCTATGATTAGTTCGTGTGATATTTTATCATAGAACCATAATTTATACAAATTTAAATGTTTTTTTACTTTTGCGGACGTAACTATGTCAAAAAAATATAAGGTTAAAAAGTGACACTTTACGACCGCAAATTACAGTAATAACGTACCACTTTAATATGTAGGCGAATAAAATAGTACATTCTGATGGAAGGACGGAAAGCTAAGGTTTTTAAAATGGCTTACGTCAGTGCATCATATACTATTTTTTATTCGCCGCAAGTAAAATATTTAAAAAAACTGTTTAATCTAAATCAATATTAAAATTTTTATAAATTTTAAAATAAAATTATGTTTTTACTTTATAAAAAAAAATGATAAAATTATTGACCAAATTATTTGTTATTTTTTTTCAAACAAATCGTATAACTATGACAACAAAAAATAAACAATTATTTCGATTGGATTATGAAGTTTTGAATATATACAGTTAAAAAAAAATTGAATATGTAATGCAAATTGCTACACATATAGGTCCTACGGAAGTTTCCATTACAAAACAATACAAAGCTTGCTATATAAAGTTAAACTAATGCTCTTTGCATCAATATTTAACAGAGTACTTGGAGTAAAATAAAAAAGCTTGTTGTTTAAAAATGTCTGTTATTTGCTTTAAATAAACTACGCGCAACATTTTTTTAGTATGACATTTTAATGCAAATTACATCATAATTTCGAGTTACTTTGATTATTACGCACCTGCCTAAATTAATCAAATTAAAATAAAAAAATTACAACGGAAAAAAATAAAACATACATACCACCTTAATCACTATTATTATAGACTTTCAGCTGAGAAGCGATAACTAAAACTTACATGAAACGATTTTGACTATATATTTCTAAAAGGGATAATACTCTAGTGAATTTTGAAATTTCATTAATGTATTAAATTGTAGCAAGGTGCATTAAAACTTCTAGCTGTTCTATAGAAATAAATAATGATGCAAGAGTTGTTTTAAATTTTATAGAAATGCATTGGAATTAGGTTTAATGCAACATTTACTTTACAATTCAATAATAACCTGCAACGCATAGCTCCTATTGCAAGACTTGCTTTAAATATAGCAGTTACTTTTTCAACTGTGTAAGGTTGCTTTGATAAAAATATATTTTTTTTATAGAATGTAAAGAAATAGAATTTTTTTAACTTTTTTGGACGAAACTATGACAACATATATGGTTAAACTGTGAGAAATTAAGACCGCAAATCACAGTAATAAAGTAACACTTTAATACGTAGGCGAATAAAAAATAGCTTGCGCTGCGATTTGCAAACTCCACATGCGTCCAGAAATCTTAGATTTACGTCCTTGCATCATAATCTACTATTGCACGGTCAGTCATTGTTTTCCGTAAAGATCTGCAATTAGTTTAATTTGTGACTTTTATTAGATTTTATCATTTGGATTGTCTTGCTGTGACGAGTATAGATATGTCAATAAATGTGATAAATATTCTGCTGGTCTAACAAGATATAGATCTATTTTCTGAAATGTACTACAAACTTCAAAAGAAATAATTAACTTTTGTTAACAGATATCGCTTTATTTGAAAAAAGGCAACAGTAAACCATTGCCGATTCGATTCACCAGTTTTGAAAATACACTATGTTGAAAATTTAGTGCATATATCCATTGAACACTTCAGTTGTACTGTTTTGACGAACTGTAGGTTTTACAAAATCGTATTGATAAGACAAAATCTAAGTCGGGAATGTATTAATGTGCACATCGTTGTTGATCTGGATAAAAGCAATATTATCTTTGAAATATTAAAAAGAATATAACAAAAAGCAAAAGCCAATTCTTCATTCTTTCATATATATTTTTTTTTACATAAAATTATTATAATCATTTTGTTTAGCCCGAAGTTGATACTTAACTTATTTTATTATATTTTACTTGATAAAAATTGTAAAATAATTTAATTTTTACCTTAAATTTTTTTTTTTGTTGTAATATGAGCATAAATTATCTAAAGTAGATCTAAAAATTTCACAAAAAACAAAATATTATTATGTTCATATAAACTATATAATTTTATTGTAATAAATTTTATTTTAGTGTAATTTAATTTTTTTATCTACTGTTTTGTTTTGTCGAAAAAAAGCTGATGAATTAATACTTTATTATATTTGTAATTTATAATTTTTATAATCATGTTCTAAGTTATTAGCTTTTTTTTATTATATTAATGATATAAGATAGAGCAAAATAATGGAATATATTGACAAAGCTAAACTATATTGGACAAAATTTCATATACATATAAACACGGTTTGCTTTGCTCTTTAATACTGCACCAAAACTATGCGTTAGATTTACAACTTATTTCGTTAAATTTAAATTGATGAAATAAAAGACAGAATATGGAGGGGCTGAAATCCCAAGCTTTGAGATATCAAGACTTCGGTTTTGGTTAAGGATTTTGGATAATTATAACAGATCATAAATTGAAATAATTTAGATGAAAAATGTGATCTACGCAGGTGAAAAAGTCGAAATTTGAACTTGACCATTTTTGATTTTCCTGAAACTTGGCATATAAGTAGTATGGACAAAATAAAAAATACTACTTATTTTAAAATTTTTTTAAAGTGCAAAGTTTGAGCATAGGGCGCACCCCAACATGCAAGAAAAATGAAAATTCAGCCAATCCGATGTAACTTTGAAATTGAATTGCTCAAGAACGGCTATACAGATTTCATCAAACTTTTTTTTGTTTAATAGATGATTAGTTAATCGTTTGAAAAAAAATTAATTTATTGTTTCTATAATTAATTTTTAAATAAAAATATTGAAAAAACTTTTTTAAAGATGGCGCTAGGGTCAAAGATCAATTGGAATTTAATTAGTTTTTTTTCTTTTATATTTAATTTTAAAGATTTTTAGTACGACTGAAATTCGAATTTTTCTTCATTTTTTCAAACAACTTCCATTAACAAAAATTTTTAAAATCAATAAAATTTTAACTTTTTTTATTTTTTAAATATAGTTCTAACCTTCTTTTAAAATATATCAAATTTAAAAAGAGGCGTTAATTCGTGTTCTTGAGATATTTAATTTTAAAGATTTTTAGTTGGTCTAAAATTCCAAATCTTCATTATTTTCTCGAACAATTTTTATCATCAAAAAATTTTAACCACTGAAATTTATTTAATATGCCAAGTTTCAGGAAAATCAAAAATGGTCAAGTTTTCACAACTCTGTCTAGAAGACGTTTTTCATCTTTAGTGAAAAGATGATACAATCAGCAAACTACTCAAAAACCTCTCCATTTAGCGTTGCGAGAAAATATTATAAAATCTCAAATTCATATCTCTTTCAAAGTTCCAAAAATATTGTAAAAATTAAATAAAATCAAACTTTTTATAAAAATTCTAAAAATGTTCTAAAAATTATTACAAAATCAAAGATTAAAACTTTTTTCAAAAATTCTAAGAATCTTGCAAAAGTTATAACAAAATCAAAAATTGAAACTTTTTTTAATATTCCAAAACTATTTCAAAAATTAGAAAAAAATCAAATATTTAATTAAATTTTATCTAAATTCTAATAATATTCCAAAAATTCAAATATTCAAACCTTTTCCAATACTCTAATATTGCAAAAATTATAACAATATCAAAAATTGAAACATTTTTCAAAATTCCAAAAATTATAATAAAATCAAAAATTTAAAATTTTTCAAAATTCTACAATATTCTAACATTTCTAACAAAATCAAAAATTGAAACTTTTTTCAAAATTCTAAAAAATTTACATATAAAATTCAAAAATTCTATTTTTTCCAAAATTCTAAAAATATTGTTATAGTACAAAATCAGAAATTGAAACTTTTTCCAAAATTCTAAAACTATTGCAAAAATTATTACAAAATCAAAAATACAAACTTTTTTCAAAATTCCAAAAATTTTTGAAAAACTATAACAAATTAAAAAATTTCCATGTCCAATTTCATATTCAATTACATTTACGTCATACAAACACCTTAATTTTTTTTTTCAAAAAAATTGGCTAAAAAAATAAATGAAATCATTTTTTCGACACACTTGACAATATTTTTTTGACAAACTTATAATGCAATAAAATTCTCAATAATAATAATTTCATTTTTTTAAATTATTTTTGAAAACACTTATATCAGTCTTAAAATTTCTTTTTATTTAATTAATAAAAACAATATTTCGGCACATTACCATTTTCAAGTTGAAAAAAAGTATATAAAAAATTATAAAAATAATACACAAATTAGGTTCACAAAAAACTATCCGTATAAAATGAAAAACTAAAAAAGATTTAGTTTTTACTTTTTCATTTTATACGGATAGTTTTTTGTGAACCTAATTTGTGTATTATTTTTATAATTTTTTATATATTTTTTTTCAACTTGAAAATGGCAATGTGCCGAAATATTGTTTTTATTAATTAAATAAAAAGAAATTTTAAGACTGATATAAGTGTTTTCAAAAATAATTTAAAAAAATAAATATCTAACAGTCAAAAATACTAAAATATATAATAATTTCATGTTCATTACATTTCATTTCATACAAATAACTAATTTTTTTTAAAAAAAAATAAATAAAAATCATTCTTTTGACACACTTGACATTATTTTTTTGACAAACTTATAATGTCATAATTCTCTATAATAATAATAAAATTTCATGTCATACAAAAAATTAATTTTATTTTTTCCAAAAAATTGGGCAAAAAAATAAATGAAAATCTTTTTTTGACACACTTGACAATATTTTTTTGACAAACTTATAATGCAATAAAATTCTCAATAATAATAATTTCATGTTTATTACATTTCATTTCATACAAATAACTATTTTTTTTTTTCTAAAAAAATAAATGAAAATCATTCTTTTGATACACTTGAGATTATTTTTTTGACAAACTTATAATGCCATAATTCTCTATAATAATAATAAAATTTCATGTCATACAAATAATTAATTTTAGTTTTTCTAAAAAATTGGGTAAATAAATAAATAAAAATCTTTTTTTTGACACACTTGAAAATAATTTTGTGACAAACTTATAATGCAATAATCTAACATCAAGATTTCTCCACATTCCATGTTACTACTCATTTTCTCTTAAAATGAACATTTTTTAAACAAAACCAATGTAAATATTCTTGTTTTGACACACTTAACGATTTTTTGACACACTTCATGTGTCATATTTAATGTTCGAATACATTTCATGTCATCCAAATAATTACTTTTGTGGTTTATATTTCTAGTCGAAAACCGAAGAAATGTTTGCCATAATATGTTTCTCAAAAAAATTGGGATACAAAATATATGAAAATCAATCTTTTGACACAACCCGAGTCGAAATTTAACTACTCTTTAAAACCTACAAATTCTACTATTTAGAATTTAGAGTATTTAAGTATCACTTATTTTCAATACAAAAATAACATCTACATAGCTCCAACAAGGGCTACTTACCGGAAAAAATCCCATTTAAGGTGTTAAATAGACGTTAAAAAAATTTCTTTCGGTCTTTTCCGTAATATTAAAAAACAAAAAGAAAAAAAAATTGTTTGATGCGATAATAAAAATAAACAAAAGAAAAGAAAGAACAAGAAATATAAGAATATAGAAAAGTAAAATGTATTTTTATATATTTTAACATGGTTGGTTTTATTTAACATTTTAGGAAATAAGTTATATGTATTTAATTTAATTTAATATTTTAATGTTATATAAAATTATGTGCGAAAGAAATTTTTCAGTTAATCTAATATAAATAATCTCGCTAAACAATTAGGCCCTCTTAATAATTAATTTTAGTGATTTAAAAAAAATATAATATTATTTTAATATTTTTTATTTGTCTTGTTTCATATCGATTTATCGATATTTTGATTTAATTTTTCATAATACTGAGAAATTTATGGAAAATTAGTATTATTTTCTACACATAATTCAAATATTTAATTTTTTTGATTTCTGAATTTTGTTTTTTTAAATTGTATCATTAAAAAAATGGACGCATCCTTTACAAACAAAATCACACTCATACATTTCCAATTTAGAACTTAAATATACGAGCGCTATCTTCATGTATAAAAATGTTTGTCGGGTTTGATGTGAAATAAGATCGGAATCGTAAATAGTTTTTGAAGATTCAAATAAGATGTAATTTTGTACATTGATAGAATTGATAGGACTTTTTAAGTTCTTAGGATATGATAAGTACTTAGTAAGGTGTTGAAAAACAGGCTTATTTAGGTGTAAAGTAGTATTTTAATGTCGCGTTCTTTGGCTTGATGGAAAAAAGATTGATTTATTTACTTGCCAACGAACAGCATAAAATAAATCAATCTACTTTTGTAAATGTAGTAGTAAATTGTTTTGACTTTTTGTTCTGTCACTTGATATGTTTGGTTATGTTTACATTTGAAAATGATAGATTTTACGTTTTATCATTTTATTTGTAATAACTTTATTATTAATTAGAAATTTAAATAATAATAAATTATTTTTGAACAAAATAATAATAATAATTAAAATGGCGGTTTTTTTAACATAAATTTGACAATTAAAAATAATATTTCAATGTATTTGTAAAATCTACCAAAAAATCTAGATTTTTAAAACTTGATCTAGATCAAAATAAAAATCAATCTTTTTTGCCAAAGAACACAAACTGACAGCTAATTTGATCTGACAGCTAATTTTTTTGATCTCAGATCAATTTTTTTTTTCAAAATAGCACGACATAAGAATAAGTAGACTGTAAATACTTTTTTGAGATTCTAATTAGATGTTAAATAGTATGTTTTTAGAATTTGTAGGAGTTAATAAGTTTATCGAGAATAAAAAGCTCTTATTTACAGGCAATAAAGGACGAAAAGGACTAAAATAGGTTCATTTGAGAATGTCGACTACTTAAATCGTAGTTAAAATTCGACTCGGGAATTAACAATTTTTTTTGACATAGTTCTAAAACAATAATCAAGGCCCTGGTCTTACATACGGATGTCAATCATCCAGATTTCTCCAGATTCAAATTACTACTCATTATTACTACAATTACTACTCATTATTACTGAAAATAAACGTTTTTTAAGCCAAAAATATGAAAATTTGCTATTTTTGATACACTTCCGGTACAGTTATCAAACACATCTTCCTTTCGGACCTGCACATAAAGTATACCTATTTTTGAAATCCCCGCAACGGATTTCTAGATTTCATAGGTAGCCGGTCGGAAGACTTACATACATTTTTTTTGCTTTTATAGAATCAGGTCCTAAAACGTCGAGAAATGCCAAAAAAAGTGGGGGTAAGAATTTTACTTTTGGCTCATGAATTCAATACTTTGGTTTTTCAAAACCGAAGTAATATCAGCATTAGAATTTAGCTAATAAAAGAAAACTAAAACGAATGGAGAAAATTTATTCTTATAACTTACTGGACTGACGTGAAGACCACCTTCTTTATAGCATTGAAAGAAGATCTGAAATAAACTTCAATACCCAACCTCATAGTGGTGCGGTTCTTAAATATACAGGTTGGTAAAGTTTGCATTTGAACTTAATTATTTTTTGCGTTGGTTGATTCATAATCAGACTCTACCTGCATTGAAAGTGACTTCTTTTTTATGTATGTTACTTTGAATAAACTTTGTTGAGCTTCTTGTAATTTGATTTTTTTCAAAACATTACTAGATGTTAAACATAAGAACAGTAACTGTACCACAATATATATATTCCAAATGTAAAATTTTCTTGTTGGTTTTTAACCATAAATCATAAAAAACTACATAAATTTTAGATTAAGAAAAAATTGAAAATAGTTTTGACAGTTTTACGTTCATCTAAGATATACCCTTAACTTTTTTAACTTATATGGCCAGATGTAGATAAATTTAACAATTAAACTGCAACATTGAGTGACGGTTTTATATGTAGTTTGAAGTATATCGTAAAAATATTTACGAGTGTCAGTCATTATTACTATTATTGAAATAAGATGGAAATTGAAATATTATGACCTAAATTCAAAGTTTAAATATTTTTAATTATATGAAAAGCTATTAAATTGATTAGTTTTCTGTTTGAGATATAAAGCAAAATAAAAAAAAATTATTCCAACAAAAGTTTAATTTGAATATAATTGTTGGTACTGTTAGAAAATTGATTCAAAGATCGTGTGATGATACAGATAAAAATAAGATTTGAAAATTGCAATTGATATATCCTTTTAACAAACTTTTATCATCAATACAATAACTTACAAAAGATTTCATTTGAAAGAATGATATAAAGGAAATAAAAACACAAGATTTACGATCGATCCATTACGATTAGAATTAAAACTTCATTTATCTTTAAAACCAAAGAAAACTAAACATTTTAACAAGTGCCAACAAATCATATTCACATTAACGTTATTTATTCTTACCACAACTTTTTATACCTTTTCGTGACAGAGTGTTCATCGTATTGTCACAACATTGTATGAAAAATTTGATATAAAAATAAATTTTAACTTTAACGACTATCCAACCGACCAATCAACGTACCAAGGAAACTTAAAGAAAAATCATTTACAATTTTTATATAAATTTTTTATTTAAATTTTTTATGTACTTCAATTAGTTTTATCAATTTTCTATTTAAATATATAAATTTTATTATTTGTGAATAAATGTAAAGACATTTATTTTATTAACATTTAAATCTTGAAACGTTAAAGTAAAAGAAACCAATGAACGAACCATTCAATAATTAATTTAAATCAATTGGAATGTGTAATCTTTTGAAGAAAACATTGCAAATAATTTCTATTTATGATTAAAGTTAGACACATGAATGATATATGAAATAAAAAAAATGTGTTAGTGGTTTGCATATGAAATTGCTGAGTTCAGATTACTTGATATAGTCACGGATTAAGGTTTGTGGTAAAACAAATTGGTATTCTACTCTATTGCCAACATTTACGAAAGGTGTGTTATTATAAAACTCACACTAAAATACCTTTTCTGTTATTTTCGTTGAGCTATCCTTTTTGGTTAAGATTTATAATTCGTGTGACAAACCGGAAGTTTTTACGCAGAAATATTGGACACTGTATTAAAACCTTATATACCAAGTTTCAATACGATTGAAATCCAGGAGTAGAAGTCATTGAAGACTCAAAGGTAAATTTAAAGGTGTAGGTGAAGATCCACCATTTTGTCCAGTTTTAAAATTATTAGGGACCTTCCATTTTCAAGGTCTCACGCGTTTTTGTGATGTAACTAACCAACTACCAACTATCCTGAAACCCCCCTCCCCCCCACTAACAGATATACATTTTTTTGCTATTTAGATAGAGGATGATTCTCAACAATGTAAGGTCTTACAATCTAAGATTTTTTGTCCAATAGATTGCATTATTTCACACCAATGTTCCCTCTAATGATTTTTTCCCTCCACGTGGAAAAAATGAAACTATGTGCAACTTTTTTCCAAAAAATAAATAAATGCGCGGAAAAACAATAAACATATATAAATACAATTTTCCTTCTAACTCTATAGGAAGTACTCACTTTTCTCCCTCAAACCTGGCATGAAAGTCATATTTCCCTAGGGAGGAAAAGTACTTTTCCTCGCTCTTATTTTAAATATGTTAGGGTAGAAGGAAAAATCATATGCATTACATGGGTCCTCCTCTGGATATTAAACCTACATCTCTCATGTTGCCGCCAGAACACCGCTGCACGTTGAATGAAGTTCTTAATTTATGGCATCATCATTCTTGTCATTCCATATGTTTCCCGCAATCTGTGTGGATGAATCTATTGATTGACCGTCATTAATGTTTCGAGATTATCATATCACTTTTAACCTTCTGTATTGTGGATTTTCTTTCTTATATCCAACAGAATATAACATGCATCGACAAAATAAAATTGCCAGTTAGTATTATTATTTATTAAGAAGCTGCACAAGACCAGCCGCACGATATTGTCGATATGTTAAATTTATTATAAATACTTGAATCCATCTCGATGATGGCCTCTTATTTTTCTTATTTGTTCAGTTGTAGTAAATATCCCCAAAAAATATGAATTTCTTTTGTTGGTGATGTAAGCAGTAAAATTTTTCATTCGTAAATATCCCAAAAAAAATATGAATTTCTTTTGTTTGTGATGTAAGCAGTAAAATTTTAATGTAAGTAGTAAAAGTGGTAATGTAAGTAGTAATTTTTTTTAGATAAAAATACTAGTATAATTAATTAAAAATAGTAAATTTTTTTATATTAGTGCAATTCTTTTTATTAGTGCAATTAGGAAAATTTTTATATGTTTGGGTCGTTAAAACACCAATAGAAATTTATTTTTGTTTGACAGAGTGTTTTTGTTATTATCAAAATTTGACCATTCTTCATAAAAATTTTGATCAAGCCGCGTTTCATTAACAATTTAATTAAAAATTCTTTTTCCGAGTGTAAAAAGTGATTGTGTCCAAATTGAAAACTCATTCGCAAAATTAACCTTAAAATGTTTCTGTGAAAACCAAATGCTTTTATTGCGATTTTAATGAAATGCGATGTACTTGGATCATGGGCGAAATTCGCGTTATACAAATACATATCGAGTTGGTTATTATCAGAAGGTGTAGCAATGTGTTTTGGTTTAACTTATGTGAAAACCGATGAAAACGGAAATGAAGATTGGTCTGTTTGTGAAAATATTAAACGAAGTATTTTCGAAAACGGTAATCAAGTTAAGCATTACATTGATTTCTTTAATATTCATACAAATCATTGTGTTGCATAATGTGTTTATAAAATAAATAATTAAATATTGTGTAGTTTTAAATTCTAATTTTTTAGGTTTTTAATTATAATTATCGCATTTTTTTCTTATTTTTGTTTTAGGTTTAAAACTATATCTAATGGACACTGTTAACGTCATTAACAGCTGTTTAAAACCAGTGAAGCATAACACATACTTAAATCTTGATGAACCAAAAAACAATAATAACCTTTTTAATATTATCTATATGAACATTCGTAGTTTGCGGAACAAGCTATCAGATGTGGAATTGGTTATTAATAACACAATAAAAAATGATATTCATGTGTTGGTATTATCTGAGATCTGGTTAACAGAAAATGAAAATCCTTTTTACAATTTGCATGGTTATCAAGCCTTTTTTCCAAATCGATTGTATATGGTTACGGAGGATGTGCGATCTATATTAAATCAAATATTGCTGCAGCCAAAATATTTAGCGAAGAATATGAAAGAAACAACTTCTTAGTCATAAAGCTTATCAAATTGAAATTGAACTTAATTGCTATTTACAAAGCGCCTGACTCCAATGTCGATAACTTTTTGGTTAAACTAGCAGAAATCCTTCACCAATTTCCAAATAGGACTATAATTGGTGATTTTAATATGAACTTACTCAATGAGAATTCTGACACTTCCAAATATTTAGAAACGGTTTATTCACATGGATTTGCACTGTTAAATAATATTAACTCAAAATACGCTACCCGAATATCTAATACAGTTTCTACTGTAATTGATCATATTATGACTGATATATTTAAATTTAATTATGAAATTTCGATTATTGATAATTCACTTTCAGATCATAAGCTTATGTTGCTACAATTTGATTGCAATCCACAAAAGTCACATACCAATCAATTTAAAATTGTTTTAGATTATGGAAAAATTAAAAAGAGTTCACTTTGGAATGAAATTGAGCAATCAAATATAATAGTTTTGACGGACTAATTGATAAAACTTCGAACTGCCTGCATTCATGAAAATACAAAAAAATCCGAAAAAAAATATTTCCTTTATTGAGAATTCACCATAAATTAATGATAATATCCTTATCACCATTCAAAATAGAGAACGATTCTTTAGATTAAAAAGGAAATTTATCGAAAATCCTTATGTCATAGAGCGATAGAATTTCTTTAAAAGACAAGTACAAATAGAAACAAAAATAGCAAAAAAATTATACAATTCTATTAAATTTCAAAATAGCATAACTAACCCAAAAAATATGTGGAGTCATTTAAAGGAAGTAGTTTTTAATAAAAGTGAAGAAGATAATCCACATGTTTTTCTTTAAAAAGACAACATAATTCTAGACAACCCTAAAGTAATTGTGGAGGAATTCAATAGCTATTTCATAAACATTTGTGACAAGATTACACACTCCTTACCAAAACTTTCTCCTGATCAATTCGCCAATTTAATGTAAACTATAAATAAACCACTTGAACTTGAGCACACAAATGAAACAGAGATTAAAAATATTGTACATGATTTAAAAAGTAATGCGGCTACAGGGACTGATTCGATTTCAACCAGATTTCTGAAACATTTTAGTGAAAACATTTGTCGTATTCTTTCAAAACTAATAAATAAATGCATTGATGCTGGAAACATTCCCGATTCTTTAAAAATAGCTAAAGTAATTCCTATTTTAAAAATATGGAGGGACTGAAATCTCACAGCTCTGAGATATCAAGACTTCGGTCTGAGTAAAGGATTTTGAAATAGTTTTCGGCAAAAAACTTTTATGAGGACATGGTTTTTAGTTTTGGTCAGCGATGTATATCAAACATAACTCTTTGTTAAAGTACAAGCATGTTTTTATCTCTGTTTAAAAATTTATAACAAAACTAACACGAAACATCAATACGTTGCCGGAAAATTATAATCAAAATTCCAAAAATATTGTTAAATTAAATAAAATCAAACTTTTTCAAAATTCCAAAAATATTCCAAAAATTAGAATAAAATCAAATATTTAAATTTTTTCTAAATTCCAATAATATTTCAAAAATTCTTAAAAATTCAAACTTCTTCCAAAATTCTAAACATATTGCAAAATTTATTACAAAATCGAAAATTGAAAATTTTTTCAAAATTCCAAAAATTATAATAATATCTAAAACTAAAAATTTTTCAAAATTCTAAATATATTCCAAAAATTCTTACAAAATCAAAAATTAAAACTTTTGCCGAAATTCTAAAAATATTGCAAAAACTATTACAAAACCAAAAACACAAACTTTTTCAAAATTCCAAAAATATTTCAAAAACTTTTAACAAATTCAAAAATTTCCATGTCCAATTTCATTTTAAATTACATTTACGTCATAAAAACAGCTACATTTTTTTCCCAAAAAATTGGGTAAAAAAATAAATAAAATCATTTTTTGACACTCTTGACATTATTTTTTGACCAACTTATAATGCCATAATTCTCTATAATAATAATAAAATATCATGTCATACAAACTATTAATAAACAATTTCTAAAAAAATTGGGTAAAAAAAAAAAAACCTTTCTTTTGACACACTTGACAACATTTTTTTGACAACCTTATAATGGCATAATTCTCTAAAATAATAATAAAATTTTATTTCAAACCAACAATTTAATTTTTTTCCAAAATGTTGGGTAAAAAAATAAATCAAAATCTTTCTTTTGACACACTTGACGACATTTTTTTGACAAACTTATAATGCCATTATTCTCAATAATAATAAAAAGTAGTGTGTGTACTAGAGTACACAGGTAAGAAGTGAAACTTCTTTATGACATATCATTTTTCTACCATTTAGAACTTCACAGAAATTGGGTAGATAAGGCTTAGGAAAAAAAACTCCGATTATTGATAACCGATTGTTTGGTGAGTATATATCTTCGTATATATCTCTGATACACTTCAATTCACCATGACCACCGTGACCACAATGACCACCGTGACCACCATAACCACCATGATCACTGTGACCACCATGACCACCATGACCACCATGACCATCATGACCACCGTGAACACCATGACCACCATGACCACCGTGACCACCGTGACCACCATAACCACCATGACCACTATGACCACCATGACCGCCATGACCACCATGACCACTATGACCACCGTGAACACCATAACCACCATGACCACTATGACCACCATGACCACCATTAACCATGACCACCATGACCACCATGACCACCATGACCACCATGACCACCACGACCACCGTGAACACCATGACCACCATGACCACCGTGACCACCATTATCACCATGACCACCATAACCACTATGACCACCTTGACCACTATGATCGCCATGACCACCTTGACCACCATGACTACCATGACCACCATGACCGCCATGACCAACATGACCATCATGACCACCGTGAACACCATGACCACCATGACCACCGTGACCTGGTGACCACCGTGACCACCATAACCACCATGACCATTATGACCACCATGACCACCATGACCACAATGAACACCATGACCACCATGACAACTGTGACCACCATGACCACCATGACCGCCGTGACCACCGTGAACACCATTACCACTATGACCACCATGACCACTATGACCACTATTACCACCATGACTACCATGACCACCATGGCCACCATGACCACAATGACCACCATGACCACCATCTACAATCGATTCATTCATATAACATTTAGTACAAAGGAAGGCCCGGCGTGCTTCGCTACGCTTATAAATAAAGTTTTTGCGTAGACATTTTGTTGACGTAGAAGCAATGATTTCAAAAAGTGGTAATAAGAAATGCTAGCATATAATTTTTAATTTTTCTTTTTAAATATATGAATGAAAAATAATCAGAACTCTAGCTGATCAGTTCGGATATATGAAAAATTAGCGATCAAATAAGTTTTCAAGTAAGCTTATTTTATCTCTAACTTATTTGATCGCTAATTTTTCATATATCCGAACTGATCAGCTAGAGTTCTGATTATTTTTCATTCATATATTTAAAAAGAAAAATTAAAAATTATATGCTAGCATTTCTCGTTACCACTTTTTGAAATCATTGCTTCTACGTCAACAAAATGTCTACGCAAAAACTTTATTTATAAGCGCAGCGAAGCACGCCGGGCCTTCCTAGTTAATTTTAAAGCATGAATAGAACACATTGAAATTTCATCTATAATAATGATTGATGCATTATTAATATATGTGCCATGTACACTGTTTGGAGTTATATTTGGCATTGAATTCTCTAATAATGGAATTGGTAATTTGAAAACATTATGCAAAGTTCGCCCCCCAATCAAAAGAGTTGATGCAATACCACTGAAGGCAGTTACAATACACGAAAGATTTAGTGAATTAAATTTATGAATGATTGCCGTTTGAACAAAAGTTTTGCCACAACCTGCATGAGCTGTCAAGAAAAAAAGCTAAAGCATTCGGAGGAACATTCAAACCACAGATAAATGCAAATAATTGACGAAACTGTTTTGGTGATTGAATTTCTGAAGCTTCAAGTAAACATTCACGCTATTCATTATCATTTGTTGCAATACCTCGAGCTTCACATGCTGCAACAAAAGTAGGGTAGGGTACACCTTCATACATACGTAGATCAAAAAAAGATTTTGGACCACGAACATGCAACAGAAGTAAACGCATATGAAACAATTCTATATCTTTTGGAGTAACCATATATAATCGAGCAACAACTTTATCAGCCCCACGTTGTCTTCTTTTCCACGATTTACTTTGGTCATACCAAACAATTCTGTATACAAAAACTCATTAGCTAAATTATCAATGGAATTCAAATGGAAAAATGCTAACAATTTTGTTCTTGATACATTTGCGACTGTGCCAGCCACATTACCATTCCTGATATAAACATTTTGTCTATTAGGCAAATGACAATCAAGTCGAATAATTGTATGAGATTGAAAATGCATTGGAAATTCAAATATGCGCCAAGCAGCTTCAGTCGAACCAACATACCGTCCATTCAAAAAATCTTGAATTTCATTTCCCACAATCGCATCATCATTATTCACTGCATTCTCTCCATTCACTCTCAATTCAACATTGGCAGAATCATACTCTTTATATACATACTTGTAAACATATTTCACACTTTTAACAGTCGTACATATTTCCACGTTAATATGACAATTGAATTTTGCAAGAAGATAAATATTATACGGAACAACATATCTATTATCAAGAGATGCACCACGTACATCAACACTCATACCATTATCACGTCGACGGTACAAAGGATAACCATTCACATATTCTTTAATATTTTCAGAAAAAGGTTTTGGAAAATTATTACTACATTTACCACTCTCATACAAACAGAATTGGGATTTAGAGCACCACATGGTTCATGCATCATATGACGTTTCACATATTCATGTAATTTAGGAAAAAGAATGGGATCAGGGATTTCAGTACATACAAATTTATTAATCATTTCATTTCCATCAATTCTATCTTCATCTGACAAATTTAACAAAATTCATCATTTTTAAAAATAGCAACCACATCAGTTTGAACAGCATCATTAAAACGACGAATATCACATTCTCTGTTAACTTTTATAACCATTGACACATCAGCAGTAACATTCTCAGGTCTTTCACAAAATTCATGCATTGATTTAAAAGAACGAACAAAAGGATTCACACGATCTAACTCAAAACCTATCTTACGCATAAGAAAAAATTCGAAATGAAATTTAAAACATAGAAAAACAATATGTACGTTTATTCACATTCAAAGAAATAAATATACTAACAGCTGAGAAAAAATTAAATATAAAAAAGAATAACAAAATAAAGTTTTAAGTTTCGTTTTTGTTGTTCGATAGCAAATATATTTTTATATGTATGTAAACTTATAATGCATATGTATAGAAAAAGTTTTCCGTATATAATAACTTTTTTATTTATGATCCGATTTGTTTGAATCCGGATCCCAATATAGGTTACACTAATATCAGTTAGCTGTGAAAATTTGAATTGAATCCATCTGCGAATAAAAAAGCCTTATGCTCCACAAAGTTTTAATCTAGCGTATTAATATATAAGATACTAAATAAATAACGGTGCATGCACAATGTAAGAGGTTTTTCCTCATGAGATTTGAGCAACTTTTTATTATTATTTTCTAATAGAAAAATACAATGCTTTAATATGTAGGTAGCTCAATTCTCTACTAATCATGAGGAAAAAGTTAAGAAATTTTTAACTTTTTCATTGAGGAAAAAGTATTTCAAAAATAAATTTTTTCTCAAAATAAATATACTACAAACTTTCATGAGTAAAAGTCTTTTCATTGTGCATGCTCTGTTAATAAAAATAAAATTATCAAAACAAAATTAAAATTTATAAAAAAACAACGTAACCGAAAATCGTGACGATTTTTTAAAATTTTATACGGCTTTAAAATTTCTCTCATACGCCGATAAAGAAGTTTCACTTCAATAAAACTTCATTTCAAACAAACAATTAATTTTATTTTTTTTTCCAAAAAATTGGGTAAAAAAATAAAAAAAATCTTTCTTTTGACAACATTTTTTTGACAAACTTATAATGCAATAATCTAGTTTTTGATCTGACATACCAATCCCTACCATCAAGATTTCTCCAAATTTAATCTTCTTACTCGTAATCACTTAAAATGAACGTTTTTTAAGTCAAAAATATGAAAATTTGCTATTTTTGACAAGCATAATAATTTTTTTGACACACTTCCGGTACAGTTATCGAGCACAGCATCCTTTCGGACCTGTCCCTTGTGAATACCTATTTAAAAAAAAAAATTTTGAAATCCCTCCAGCCGTTTTCCCTGCAGTGTAGGTAATGACGGCCGGCCTACAGACAGACATACATTTTTTTTTTGCTTTTTTTGAATCAGTAGGTCCTAAAACGTCGAGAAATGTAAAAAAAAGTGGGGGTACGAATTTTACTTCGAACTCATGAATGTAATACTTAGGTCTTTCAGACCGAAGTAAAATGGCAATTCAATGCACTTAAACAATTATAGACCCATATCAATACTAAATGCTATTTCAAAAGTCTTTGAGAAAGTAATATATAAAAGACTGATTAATTTTCTATCTGATAATAATATAATTTCAACAAATCAATTTGCCTTCTGTAAGGGCTCAAATACTTCTTCTGCCTGTCTATCATTAACTGATACTCTCAGTATAAACATTGATAAAAAAAAGTTGGTTTCGTGCCTTTTATTAGACATAAAAAAGCATTCGACTCTGTTGATCACAAAATACTGTTAATCAAACTAAAAAAGTTAGGATTTACCGATAAACAATTAAATTTGTTTGAAAGCTATCTAAGTAACAGATCCCAATGTGTTTCTATTGGAACCCACCATAGTAGCTACAAAATTCTTAAAAAAGGGCTACCACAAGGGTCAATATTGGGTCCAATTCTGTTTCTGATATTTATCAATGATATGTGTCAGATGTCATTACAAGGTATACTATATATTTATGCAGACGATGCAGTTCTAGTATATATTAGTAATAGTTTAGAAATGTTATTTGAAGCAATGCAGCATGATCTGGATCTGCTAAAGATTTGGTTCGATAAAAATTTATTGGTTCTGAACAGCGAAAAAACGAAATACATGTAATTTGAGAATAAGCAAAATATAAATTCATTGACAAATCAACTCTTTGTCAAAAACGATAGCAACATAATTGAGAAAGTAACAAGCTTTAAATACCTTGGTCTGCAAATTGACTCGAAATTCAAATGGAATACGTATATTGATTGTATTGAAAATAAAATTATACCATATATTTTCGTTATCAGGAAATTAAAAAATCTAATATCAAAAAAATGCCTTACGTTAATCTATAATGCCTATATTTTATCTCAAATTGAGTACGTAAATCCTGTGTGGAGTGGATCTGCTAGTTATAAACTAAATGAGTTGTCGATATTGCAAAAACGCGCTATTAAATATTTTTAAAATTTACCAGTACTATATCCATCTGCTTTATTGTTTAAAGATTTTGTTTCTTTAAATAAATTAATTGAAAGGGAGCTATTGTATATAACATTTAAAGTAATCAAAGGTAAAGTGAAACACAATCTCCAACTAACACGGTCAGGTGATATTCATGACTATAGCACAAGGCGGAGATCACACTTTCAACCGAATTTCTTTTCTACCAATGCGTCGAATAATAATATATTGCATAGAGGATTATTAAACTACAACCAACTTCCATCTAACATAAAAAATGAAAATAGTTTCGCCACATTCAAACGTAAAGTTAACGCATATACAACATAAATATTTCTTTTTGGTTTATCGAATAGTTTCTGTGTTGTGTATTTTATGGTTTCTTACTACTTATACTAAGTATATACCACTGAAAATGTGATGGATTTCAATAATTTACAAATTAGTACGATAACTTTGAATTCAAACCGTTAAACTCTATATTAAATTGTATATGAACACCGCGTTATAACTCTCTGTAGTTCGAGCGGTTAATGTATGTTGCTAAAGTTAGCAATTTATTAATAAAGAAAAAAAAAATTTTAATTTTTGGGTAATCGTCATTACAGCCATTGTGGGACTTTATTATTTTTAGCCGTATGGCATGTATTTCATAGTAGATACTATACACGTTTTCTGACGGAATTACTTCGGTCTGAAAGACCTAAGTATTACATTCATGAGCCAAAACTGAAATTCTTACTCCCACTTTTTTGGCATTTCTCGACGTTTTAGGACCCACTGATTCTAAAAAAGCAAAAAAAAATTTATGTCGGTCTGCCGGCCGCCGTCATTACCTAAGCTGCAGGGAACCCGGCTAGAGGGATCTCAAAAGTTTTTTTTTCTAAATATAGGTTTTACTCAAGGAACAGGTCCGAAAGGACGCTGTGCTCGATAACTGTACCGGAAATGTGTCAAAAAAATCATTATGTGTGTCAAAAATAGCAAATATTCATATTTTTGGCTTAAAAAACATTCATTTAAAGTGATTACGAGTAGAAACATTAAATTTGGAGAAATCTTAATGGTAGGGATTGGTATGTGAGATCAAAAAGTAGATTATTGCATTATACGTTTGTTAAAAAAATGTTGTCAAGTGTGTCAAAAGAAAGATTTTTATTTCGTTTTTTACCCAATTTTTTGGAAAAAAAATAAAATTGTTTGTTTGAAATGAAATTTTATTATTATTATTGAGAATTATGGCATTATAAGTTTGTCGAAAAAATGTTGTCAAGTGTGTCAAAAGAAAGATTTTTATTTATTTTTCTACCCAATTTTGTGGAAAAAAATAAAATTGTTTGTTTGAAATGAAATTTTATTATTATTTTAGAGAATTATGGCATTATAAGTTTGTCAAAAAAATAATGTCAAGTGTGTCAAAAAATGATTTCATTTATTCTTTTAGCCAATTTTTTGGAATAAAAATGTAACTGTTTTTATGACGTAAATGTAATTGAAAATGGAAATTTTTGAATTTGTTATAGTTTTTGAAATATTTTTTCAATTTTGAAAAAGTTTGTATTTTTGATTTTGTAATAATTTTTGCAATATTTTTAGAATTTTGGAAAAAATTTCAATTTTTGATTTTGTAATAATTTTTGCAATATTTTTAGAATTTTTGAAAAAGTTTCAATTTTTAAGAATTTTTGGATTATTATTGGAATTTAGAAAAAGTTTAAATATTTGATTTCATTCTAATTTTTGGAATATTTTTGGAATTTTGAAAAAACTTTCCACTATTGATTTTGTTATAATTTTTGCAATATTTTTAGAATTTTAAAAAAAACTTTTCTGATTTTGTAATAATTTTTGCAATATATTTAGAATATTGGAAAAGTTTAAATTTTTAAGAATTTTTGGAATATTATCGGAATTTAGAAAAAGTTTAGATATTTGATTTTATTCTAATTTTTGGAATATTTTTGGAATTCTGAAAAAAGTTTGATTTTATTTAGTTTACCAATATTTTTGGAATTTTGATTATAATTTTCCGCAACGTATTGATGCGTGTTAGTTTTGTAATAAATTTTTAAACAGAGATAAAAACATGCTTGTACTTTAACAAAGAGTTATGTTGATATACATCGCTGCCCAAAACTAAAAACCATGTCCTCATAAAAGTTTTTTGCCGAAAACTATATCAAAATCCTTAACCCAGACCGAAGTCTTAATATCTCAGAGCTTGAGATTTCAGCCTCTCCATATTTTCTTATTTTATCGGCGTCTTGATTCGATTTTCCATCAACTAAGAAATAATAAAAATTTTTGATGATTTTTTAATAATACTAAATATAACCGAAGTTTGAAGAAAATCGAAAACGTCCGTGTTCATAGTTTTTATTTGAGTTTAGTTTCGATTTTCCATCATCTATATAACGAGAGATGGAGGAGTATTCAACATATTTATCAACAATTTTATTTCCTCCACTTGTTGTTCCAATTCTTCTTTCTAAACTATTTCAGTTTTAACTACCACAAATTCACTTTTTATATTTTATTATCATTTCGTTATTATCTTTAGTTATTGTTACATTTCAAACATTGCATATAAGCAATTTTGCTATAATTGGTTTTAAGAGCCAGCCTATCAAATTATTTAGACTAAGAAAAAAGCTTTTTAGAAAAGTAACTGTTAGTGTTTTGATTTTTTTGGTTCAGAATAAAGCAACAGCATTGAAAGAAAAGAGAGTTTAGATTAACATTTATTTTCTTGAAACTAAAAATCGATCAACAACATATTGAAATCTATGTTTATTTAAACTCTACAATTATTTTAAAACTCAAGGTTTACTGAATGCCGATGTCTATGAATTAAATTATATACAAAATTGAATTATATATTATCCATACAAACATTCAACCATCTTAAACTAAAATCAAAGATTTATTTTTTTCGGTTTCATGTTTCACAAATTATATTTCTTATAATATGTTTAAAAGAATTTACCTAATAAATATAAATTTAATTTTTGATATCAACTCATGTCGATAAATAGTCAATAATAGAAACGAAGAAAGTAAATTTAATCCGAAAGAAAGAAAAATTAAATAAATTATTAATATTATTTATAATAATTTGATCGTTGAATGTAGTTTCAAATAAATAAAAATAGTTTCAAAATTTATGATCCCACAAAATTCAAAGAACAAAGAATTGTTTTGGGTATAATATAATAAAAGTATCATCTTACAAACGTTATAATAATTTTATCTAGATATAATACATTTCGGAAAAAAATTTGTTCATTTTTTAAATCTTAAGAACAATTATTAGATTAAAAGATCATCAAGATGATTCAAGTTTCAAACCTTATCCTAGTGAACCACTTTTAACTGTCATCAATTAAGGTTTGCTGACGAATTTAATTTTATCTTATTAAAAATTAACAAAGATTTTAATTTATATGTTTGTTTTGAGATTTATTATTATTAGTTTTCGTCCATCAATATAAATTATTATATATTTCGTTAGCTATGCTCTAATAGTGAAATATATTTTGTCATTTAAAAATTAAAATTAAAACCACGACAAGATCAAAGCACGATTATAACTTTCAGATTTAATTTTTTTTTTAAATTTAGATTAATGTTTATAGATAACGATTTTTTTAAATAACAAAAAATCATAAAAATAAAAAATACATTTGTCTATTTAATCATTAAATTTGTGGTGATATATTGTTTGAGTTGTAACAAATTAAATGAGAGGATAAGAATGTATTGATTATCTAACTAAACCAAACAACTTTTATAGTATAGCACATTTTCACAGTTCTATCCGAGTCATATGGTTTAATACTTTTATTTAGTAAAATTGCTATCCATATCTGTTGCACGAAAATTTATTTCGTTAGCTTTATGATCAATAATAAATAACGAACACCAATGGAGAAGTTAAAACAAAACAACTGTCTGGCCATGGGATGGCATAACAAATAGTACTCATTACAATAAACCATCTATTAGGCGCTATGTATGAATCAAAACCAAACGTGTTTTGAATATTTGAATAAATAATTGAAAAATAAAAATAAATTACAAAAATGCCGAAGAAAATGCACTGATGATTCTAAACTGTCTGTCTGTAAACTGAAAATCTCTTCTTAATATGTTTACAGAATTAGAACTAAAATGGTACAAATTACTATTAACTACCGAGACGAACAAAATACATGTTATTACAATTTTCTTGCTCACAATTCTTTTATTATACAAAAATTAATCATTTTCATATAATACTTTATTATTTCTGTTTTCACTTTAAAAATAAAAATTATCTTTAAATGTTAAAACAAAAATCTATAGACAATATAGACAAATGTTTTTATTTATGTGACTTGAGTTTTATTAGAAAAACTGACCTCCACAGTTGTTACGATTGTAAATTTGAAATGAAATTTTTAAGAAAAATCTGCAAGTTGTAAAGAAATTAAAGTAAGAGTATTTTCAAAATCGGTCGTTAATAATCGAAGTTGCTTAACTTTTGATCATGAAAAGTTTATTCCATTCTGGTTCGGAATTTATTTTCTTAGAAGTTAACATAAATGCTCACGTTTTTATTGTTAACTGTTATTGCGATTGATTATTTGGATACCTCTACAAAATTGCTTTGAAAATCGGCTCTAACATGGTCCGTTATAAACGGATCAAGTGTATAACAATCACTAATTAGTTTTGTCATAGTCTTTTTTGTCACTTTAATTATAGGAATTACAGTACCCTTAAGAATCTAAGTCCTTCCACAATATGTTTATACTTTTTATGACTATTTATAACTACTTTTTATTTATTTATGACTATTTAATTACTGACTCGTGATATTATATATGATAATTTTTTTATATCTTTTCTAAATTTTTGATGGAGATTGGACGTATTGCTAACAATATAAAAAGGAAAAAATTGGGGGAATTGCGCGCCTTGAGATTTAAAGTTCCAGCTAGCGATCGTCCTATAGATCTGGGAATGAACGTCCCCCATTCAAGCACAATTAAATCAGTATGCACGCATTCGAGAATGCATAGACATACTAAAAATATTGAACAGAAGCGACTCTGACGACTTGAGCCGCGAAGAAAGCAATACCGTCACATAAAATGACTAATTAAATGACGGCAATCGATGTTTATATATGATAAAAGTATGAAATCCAGCTAAATATATACAATAGATACAGTAAATCTGCGTTTTTATTTTTTGATGGAGAGAATCTTATGTACTAGCGCCACCATCACGCTGTAGCCATATATTTACTTGAATTTGCTATACGTATCACGTCTTGTGCTTGGAGAGTAGCAAAAATTACGGAAACGCGTTGGATGATCTGTGAATGGGGAAAATTTTATGTATATTGCCGTCACCGTCACGCTGTAATTTGTATTAGCTTCCCAACAAAAACTGTGGCGGCACAATGCGATCACACTCGTCATGGAATTTAGCCACTTGGACGGCCAAGTGCATCCGCATATGGTTATCATAGTGCTATCATAGCACGAAGGCTTGGTGTGGCGGCAAAATGTACGCATTATGCTCTTTATTTTATGACCATTGATGCATCATGTAAAATGCATTACGTGCTCTTACCAAAAGTAGGATTTATAAATTCTGCAGATTATGAATGAAAAAATATGTTTCGATCGAGCTTTCTTTCACCACGAGAGAAAACAAAAGGAAAATGATCCCAAAATGGCGTCGTTTTAATATTTTTAATTCAAATCACTGCATTCAAAATGACAGCATTTTGCAGGTATAGTGTGCACTACAATCTTTCTTCCACGGCAAGCAATGTGACGACACGGCTTGATGGCATGAGGTGGTAAATGCATGACGTTAGTGACGGTATGAGTGGAGCAATGAGTAAATGGTCGGCATAACTCAAATCCATGGTGTTGGTGTTGGGTTTTGGGTATTTGTATTAGCTATAAGTATGATATGTTGTGCTTGGTCAGTGTTATTGAAATTAATGATAATAACGATTTCAGTCCATCAAATTTGAGTTCATCAACTTAAAATCAACTCAAATTTGACCAAAAAAATAGAAAACCGTTTACCGAGCGCTACAGTTTAACTTGTCATCATGTTATTGACATTCAAGAAAAAAGCCTCATTTTCACACAGATGTGAGGAAAAAGACATTAAAAATAAAATTTTTCATAACAATTAAAAATTTCATTTTGCAGGTTAGTTCGACATATACAAAAACTAAGTTTTAATCTATACATTAGCACCTAAAGCTGGGTATTTCTTAAGAAAATTTAGTTCTCGAGATTGGAAATTTCCCGAAATACGGATCATTTCAGTTCTTGAGATTCGGGATTGACACAAAAACGTTCTCTGGTAATCGAAAAAATTGGTTTGGCAGATGTTCATTTTTTGCGTTTGAGCTTTGTTGAACATATTACTTCGGTTTTGGAAAATCAAATTATTGAATTCATGAGCCAAAAGTGAAATTCTTACCCCCACTTTTTTTGGCATTTCTCGACGTTTTAGGACCTACTGATTCTAAAAAAGCAAAAAAAAAATGCATGTCCATCACAACCGACGAAATCTAGAAAACCGCTGGACGGATTTCAAAATTTTTCTAAAAATAGGTTTACTCAATGGGAAGAGCCGACAGGACGATGTGTTCGACAACTGTACCGGAAGTGTGTCAAAAAAATCGTCAAGTGTGTCAGAACAAGGAATTTTGCATATTTTTTGCTTAAAACACGTTCATTTTAAGTGATTACGAATAGAAACATTAAATTTGAAGAAATCTTGATGGTCGGAATTTGTGTGTAAGACCAAAAACTAGATTATTGCATTATAAGTTTGTCAAAAAAATGTTGTCAAGTGTGGCAAAAATAGATTTTTATTTATTATTTTACCCAATTTTTTTGGAAAAAAATTAAATTAATTATTTGTATGACATGAGATTTTATTATTATTATAGAGAATAATGGCATTATAACTTTTTCAAAATATAATGTCAAGTGTGTCAAAAGAAAGATTTTCATTTATTTTTTTAGCAAAAAATATAATTAGTTATTTGTATGGAATGAAATGTAATGAAATTATTATTATTGAGAATTTTATTGCATTATAAGTTTGTCAAAAAAATATTGTCAAGTGTGTCAAAAATGATTTTTAGAATTTTGGAAAAAGTTTTAATTTTTGATTTTGTTATAATTTTTGCAATATTTTTAGAATTTTGGAAAAAAATAAAATTTTTGAATTTTGTATATATTTTTAAGAATTTTGAAAATTTTTGATTTTGTAAGAATTTTTGGAATATTTTTAGAATTTTGAAAAAAGTTTCAATTTTTGATATTGTTATAATTTTTGCAATATTTTTAGAATTTTGGAAAAAGTTTGAATTTTCAACAATTTTTGGAATATTATTAGAATTTAGAAAAAGTTTAAATATTTGATTTTATTCTAATTTTTAGAATTTTGACAAAAGTTTGATTTTATTAATTTTTACAATATTTTTGGATTTCTGAAAGAAATATGAATTAGCGATTTTGTAATATTTTCTCGAAACGCTAAATGGAGAGGTTTTTGAGGAGTTTGCTGAGTGTATCATCTTTTCACTAAATTATGTTATGTCTGTTATAATTTTACGGTCACGAATTGATGTTTTGTGTTAGTTTTGTTATAAATTTATAAACAGAGATAAAATACTTGTACTTTTACAAAGAGTTTTAAGTTTGATATATATCGCTGCCCAAAACTAAAAACTAGGTTCTCATAAACGTTTTATGGCCTTAACCAAAACCGAAGTCTTGATATCTCAGAGCTGTGAGATTTCAGCCCTTCCATATTTTTAGATTTGGTTTTTCTAGATCATCTTCTTTGTCGCTGTTGTTGACGACAATGGCATCTTCATTAAACTGCTCATTGATCTTGAATGTTATTAGAAAAAAGACGAGCCTAGTACGTTTTGGTTTTTTTTAACTAATTCTGGTTTGGAACACGCGTCTGGCAAAATGCAGATTTGTCACAAAATCTGTTTACTGGTCGTACAAACATTTAAAGCTAATAATAAAGGGTAAGATATACGATATGTTAGTTTTCTGTGTGGGGTGGATAAAAACTATTCGCCCAATTTGGTGTGCTGATTCTCCAATTTTGTGAAATAAAATTTAAGAATGGTATCCGTATCAAGTAAGTTCACATTATGGCGACAAAGAGCTTTGAAAGCAACTTCGTTTAGGTTTTAGAGCTTTAATTATATCCTTGCAATGCTTTACTTCAGTAGTGGGCATAAACTTTAAATTGAGCATGTTGAATGCCTTACGATGCATAACATTATTTATTTACTTTTTTGTAAAATTTTTCAGTTCTAATTTTTTAAAAATTAGATTTTTTAAATTTAAATTTCCAATATGCCGTAACCCAAATAGCCCAGTAAAATTAGCGATTAACCTTGGAAGCTAAGTCAAAATCAAAAGTCTCATAAAATCTCGTGTCTGCGTCGTAAGTTATTCAAGGTCAAAGGTAAAAAAACAGTTTTTCGCAATTATCTCGGTTTCTATTGCTCCAATGATGTTAACATATAATATAAAAATTGTAGAACATAAAATTTGTGATAATGAGCCCGATTCAGTAAAATCTTTTATCGAAAATTTCTGTTATTCTTTTATTTTTTGTATGAAATTTTATAACGGGAAAATAAAATTTCATACAAAAAATAAAAGAATAAAAGAAATTTTCGATAAAAGATATAACTGAATCGGGCCCAATAGTAAATTGACTCGCTACGCTCGTGCTGCAAACTAAGTCTTGTTTGGAAAAGTTTTTGTAACAAAGGCATAAAGTTTATAATATTTATTTATTTAACAAAGTTATAAACAAATTTAAGATATTTAAATAATTAAAGTTCACCATCTTTGTTGTAATAGTTCTAAATTATAGTAGTTCGCTGATAAATTGTACCAAACTTAACATTCAAAAAAAAAATAAACATAGCACAATTTGGATTTTTAAAAAAACATAGTAATTCAAGTACAGATTTTTAATATTTTGACAACTGTTTTTTTTGAAAACCCAAAATAATTGTTTTTTCTTGCAATTCAAATGATTTTGGGTTGTGTTCAAGTTGTTTTTACTATATGGTAAATTAAGTACTATAAAAATAATCTATTTGGGATAGATTTAAGTACAAATCTTACATACAGGCTACAAAATATTTTAAAAGTAGATTTTTCGTTTATATTATTCTAGTACAAAATTTAATATTTTTTGTGCATGTGTTATTAAAGGTAATATTCACAGATATTCACAGTTGACCTTGCTTTACAGTACGAATGAGCCCATTGAAAAATGTTTCAAATAAAATTTATCGCAAATTTTATGCTCTGCAATTTTTATATTATATGTTAACATCATTGGAGCAATAGAAACCGAGATAATCGCTAAAAACTGTTTTTTACCTTTGACCTTGAATAACTTACGACACATACACGAGGTTTTGTGAGACTTCTGAGAACGCTTTTAAAACACGCATATGAAGGTAATAATCAAAAATTCAGCTTATTATCTCTCATTCCGAGGCTGACTCCTTTTTTATGCTTAAATAACTGGACTAAAAAGTATATTTTTTGCATTTGTATTTTTTCTGAAGATTTAGCCTTTTACCCAAAGCATGTTCCAAACAGGCGTTTTGTTTTGTTGATGAGAGAGAAAACACAATATGAATATTTACTAAAAACAAAAAGTGGCTTGAGTAGAAATTACAGACCTAAAATTAGACGGTCACGCACAATAGCATGCACTGACAGATTATACACTGAAAAAAGGTGTTCTTTTTCCAATCAAAATGCAGTTGTCTCAAATTCACCGTTGGAGCAGATATGACGAATCGAAGAATTTTTCGAGAACTCCCATCGGAAAATTTACAAAGGTCAAATCTATTAGAACCCTTGCATACTGTTTTGTTCTTCTGAGTATCATATTCTGAAATATACTGAGCACTGTTCTACTTTATAAGCATAATTTTTTCGGTCGTCAAAATTTTTTTTGAATTTTCAATTCAATTTAGAATAAATTGGTATTTTGTTTAAAATTATTAACTGTGTGAGTTGCCCTTTTCATTATCTGTGAAGAAAAATCTATTTAAATAGAAACATTTTAAAGAACATATGTGTGTGCGAAGTTATTCAATTGAGTGAAAAAAATTGGAAAGTAGTTCACCACACAAACAAAGTTTTCATTAATATATCACAAATTAGTGTCCGGCGAACGTGTTACGAAGCGATTTACCCCATAAAAATTCATTTGTCTAAACAACTATCTTATACATGAATCAACGCGTTCAATAAAACTTATCATTTTTTTATTAATTTTTTTCTACCCTGTTTGCAATGGTATTTCTTTTTTCGATTGCTATCTCATTTTGTTGTTGATTCATGACTTTTTTAAGTATGTCTTTGGACATTTGTTATTTTAGGGCAGTTCCGTGAATATGTTCAAATGAGAAACATTAAAAAAGGTATTTTGAATTTTTTATTTTCTCACACTTTTAGTTAGATTAAATTATTGAATAACATCAAAATTTGATGGAAGAACAAAAAATATTATATTTGTTTGTCTTGTTAATAGTAAAACTTATTTTCAAACGTATAGTGATAAGGAATCAAATATTTAGTACTGTATTAATACCAGTTCGAATTAATTAGTATATATAGGAGAAAAATAATACTGTAACGACTCTTCGTTGGTTCTTTTCGATTATTGAGCAAATACGACAGTAAAAGACAGATTTTTGGTTAACAGAATCTCAAACTTTATTTGTCAACAAATTACAACAGTTTCCATTTTTCATTACAATAAATTCCAGGGTCTCCAATTTATGTACAATAAACTTCACCGCTTTTCCACAATTCGAATCAATAATATTCGGAATCGTAAAATCTGTTTTTACCATTCCTCTAAGTTCAGATTCTTTCACTATTAGTACCCAGGCTCAAGTACCACCGATTATTCCTTAAACTTGCGAATATTTATAAACACTTTTAATTGCAAAAGTAAAACTGCTATCTGATATTTTTGTTCGCTTATTTATATTCAAAAACAAATAAGCAGAATATTCTGGTACTCACTGTAGTTGTTTCTAGAAACAATAGGCCACTCCTCTTTTTAATTCATTGATGTAAACAAATTTATGCAACTTGTATTAGTTAAAGGGAGTTAAATTTTACTTCATCTTTGCCATAGAATGTAGAAAACATTTAGGCGGAACGTAAATTAAATTAAATTAAATTAACCCATTCTGGACGAAGTTTATTACAATACATTAAATAACCGTCGTCCAGTTTAGTGAAGTTTAGTTTAATTTAGTGAATTTTAGTGAAGGACGCTTGTTGACAGCCTAAGTTTCTATATCGAATATATACGGCAAAAAAAATTGTTTTTGTAACAGGACAGTTCTAAGTGTATATTCAAGATGGAGAAACATGAAAAACTTATTAGTGCGGTGTTTTAATAAAAAATAAAAATTAGTTTAATTTTGTGAATAAGATTTATAGATTCTATTACATATTACATATTTGCTTCAATTTACCTAAGACCACCATTTTTAGTGAAAGTGGATTTCTAGTTATTCTGTTGGTAATTTGTTAAATCCGCCACGTTTATCATAAGTAATTTTTTAACATTTTAAAGAGAAAATTGTGATTTAAACTATGTTTTTAAAATTTTTATTCTGACCTGTTAGTATAACTAAATAATGCAGGGGGTTACTTGAAACCGCAATTTATATACTCTAAGTGTCTTGAAGTTTATTATCTTTTTTCAAAACTGTATTTCTTAACCTTATAAGTGAATAAAAAAATTAAACTGAAACAGCTTCATCATTGTTTTTGTTGATTTGTAAATCTTTTGTTGGAGTGTTAAGTGTTTTAAAAACTTCAAATCTGGACAACGAGGTCCATATCGTCAACAATTTCTCTGAACATTTCCTTGGTCTGCATTGTCAACCACGCATTAGATCAATTTATTGGTCCATACAGATAGCAATTTATTGGAAAATTCACCGGTCACAATTTGTTATAACAATTTATTAGTCAGCATCGTCAACAATGTGCTCGAACAATTTATTGGTCAACCTTGTTTACAATTTATTGGTCAACATTGTCAACAATATATTGAAAAACGTATTGCTCAACATTGTCAAAAATTTATTAATCAACATCGTCAACAATTTATTAGAACAATTTACTGGTCAAACTTATCAACAATTTATTAAAAACTTAATAGACAACATTATCAGCAATTTATTATACTAATTTATTGGTCAACCTTGTTAATAATTTATTATAACAATTTATTAGTCAATTTTGTCAACAAATTATTATGCTAGGTTATTAGCCAACATTGTGAACCGTTTATTATACTAATTTACTGATCAGCATTGTCAAAAACTAATTAGAAAACATATTGGTCAACATTGACACCAATTTAGAAGAATAATTTATTGGTCAGTCATGACAACATTTTTTTGTACCAATTAGTTGGTTAACATCGTCAAAAATTTATTAGACATTTTTATTGGCCAACCTTGTCTACAATTTGTTATACCAATTTATTGGTCAACATTGTCTACAATTTAAAATAACAATTTTTTGATCAACATTGTCAGCAATTTATTATAACAATTTATTGATCAACATTGTCAGTAATTTATTGGAAAACTTTTTGTTCAACATTGTCAACAATTTGTTATAACAATTTATTGGTCAACAATTTATTATACCAGTTTATTAGTCAACATGATCAAGAATTTATTATAACAATTTATTAGCCAACACGGTCAACAATTTATTATAACAGTTTATTGGTCAACATTGTCAACAATTTATTAGAACAATTTATTGTCAACAATTTATTAGAACAATTTATTATACTATTTTATCGGTCAGCATTGTCAGAAACTTAGCAGAAAAATTGGCCAACTTTATCTACAATTTAATATACCAATTTATTAGTGAACATTGTCAACAATGTAAAGTAACAATTTATTGGCCAACATTGTCAACAATTTATTATAACAATTTATTAGTGAGCATCATCAACATCGTAAAAATTTATTATAGCAATTTATATGTCAACATTGTCAACAATTTATTAGAAAACTTATCGGTCAACCTTGTCAACAATTTATTAGAACAACTTATTGATCAACATCGTCAACAATTTATTAGAACAATTTATTGGTCAACCTTATCAAACATTTATTACAACAATTTATTGATCAACATTGTCAACAACTTATTAGAAAACTTTTTGGTCAACAAATTATTAGTCAGCATGATCAAGAACTTGTTATAACAAATTATTAGTCAACATGGTCAACAATTTATTGGTCAACATTGTCAACTATTATAACAATTTATTTTCAACAATTTATTAGAACAATTTATTGTCAACAATTTATTATATTAATTTAGTGGTCAGCATCGTCAGAAACTTATCAGAAAACTTTTTGGTCAACATTGTCAACAATTTACTAGAACCATTTATTGGCCAACCTTGTCTACAATTTAATGTACCAATTTATTGTTCAACATTGTTAATAATTTAAAATAAAAATTTATTGGCCAACATTGTCAACAATTTATTATAACGATTTATTGGTCAACACTCGTCAAAATCGTAAAAATTTATTATAGTAATTTATATGTCAACATTGTCAACAATTTATTAGAAAACTTATCGGTCAACTTTATCTTCAATTTATTAGAACAACTTATTGATCAAAATCGTCAACAATTTATTAGAACAATTTATTGGTCAACCTTGTCAAAAATTTTTTAGAGCCATTTATTGGTCAACCTTGTCAACCATTATTGTAAAATTTATGGGTAAAAAATTTATTTACGCAGGATGATTTACAGATTAAATTACGTGGTCATGAAGAGTTGGATCTGGAACAAATAATGGGATGAATAAAACCTTTATGTAAGACTTGTTAAATGTAATAATTGGAGTTATATTGCTGTGTGTGATGATCTCGGTTTCCTCGGTTTTTTGGGTCGTCAGAGTCTCTGTTCGTTGTCTTTGGTTATTTCATTTCGTTAAAACCATCACATTTGCGTGCATATCTGATTATTTGTACTGAACTTTAATTACATGGCTGAAGCTTTCTCGAACAAAAACCTCGCTTGGCACACAATCCTCCGATTGCTTCTTGTTAGTGACTCACTAGAAGGTCCAGTGTTCATAACAAACACATTTTTTTATTACCAACTGATCGATAAGTCATCGTTCACCGAAGCAATTTGTTCAATTAAAATTAGTCGTTCATGACGACAAATGGCTAATTCCTAATACACAACACTTTGTATTTGGTGCTTTTAGTTTGGAAGACGAAGTATCTAATTCCTCTTTTATGGGTTTGGTTATATGTACCCTTTGTGTACGAATATGCTCTGCTCCTTATGAATTAAGAAGATTCTCAAAATAAGAGGCCATAAAAGCTTAAAACCCTGACGTTTCGACGTTTCCGTTGATGTTTTCTAACTGTTCTAAAGCTTTGGAAGTAAGGCTTTTATGCTTATCCGTTTCAGCATTTTTTTGCGATGAGATGTTACAACCTGTTCCGTAATTAAATTTGTGAATGCCTTGATATGGGAAAAATCTATTTGGAGAGACTCAAGCGTGCGTATGAATTGATCCGTGGGACAAGAAAGTACTGACACTTCTCAAATTACTTAAAAATGCAAACTAATGTGTCTCATTTTTCGCCTTTATAATTCTAATTCAATTACAGGCTGTTGGGACCCGACGCCGCAAATATTGTTTGTATTTTAAGTTTTGATATGTTGAATATACAATAATAAAAATATTTTTAATATATATTTAAGTTGACTGTTTTGGAAATTATTTAAGAAATATCACAAGTTCAGTTTTCTGAAATTAAGATGATTTAAGCTTAAACCTACGTTCCAAAAATTTCGTAATTGTAATGCTTTTACTCTTAATGTAATGTAACCTTGGCGCAGAAAAAATCTTTTTTTGACAAACAAGACAATTACAGTATAGTATATATACTGATACTGCTGAACTATAACTTAACAATGCTGTTTACATTACAAAATAACAATTTGTCTACATTCAAAACGATAATCTAAGGTTGTAAAATAATAAGTTGAAATCCATTAAATCTTCCATCTATCATCTATAAATTTAATGAATTAATTACCGTAAAAATGATTTAGCATCTCTGAAGCGTTGATAGTGTTTCGTAACAAAATATTTGATGGAGAAATAGTACAAAACACTATAATATTCTCCTTTACTCTATGTGAACATATGTTTTTATGGTAAAACTTGATAAACTTTTGTTTTTTATTATAGCTATTAAAAATCTTATTTTCTACGAAACTTAATTGACCAAATAATAATTAAACAGATAAAGTAATAGATGAGGAATGAAAGCAATAATAATAAAAAAACGCGTTTTAATTTTGTTTCTTTTTTAACCCTGTTGAACTTGAAATTGTTATTATGTGATTTTTATTTGTTGGTTTTGTTTTGTTGCAATGTAGGTGGAGTAATGTAAGTGATTCTAAAATTTTACCAGATCACTTGTTATATGGAATTCCACAATCAATAAACATTTAAATAACAAAATACCGTGTCAAACTGTAACACAAAAAAAAAAAATTTAAAAACCAAAAACAAATAAGAGCCAGAGACCACAGACGAATACACAATAATCGTAGGCTAACCACATAAGAAACAACAAAAATTTCATTAAAAATTCCAAATATACTTTCAATTTGACACAGTCATTAATAGATTTTATATTTATTTCTTATTATTATTTTTATTTTCATTTTAATAGAAAACAATAGTTAAAAAATTCATGAATCATTTACAAAGTATGTTAGTTGGCTGGTTTATGAGTATTATGAAATATTCGAACATATTGTCAATAAATAAATTAGATTGAGAATTTATAGATTCATTCATTCATAAAATTTAAAATTTTTACAAAAAAAGTTGTTCAATTTAAATTGAAAAATATCGAGGGGCTGAAATCTCAAGCCCTTAAAATATCAAGACTTCGGTTTTGGTTAAGGATTTTAATATAGTTTTCGGCATAAAACTTTTATGAGGACATTGTTTTTAGTTTTGGGCAGCGATGTATATCAACATAACTCTTTGTTAAAGTACAAGTATTTTTTTTATCTCTGTTAGAAATTTATTATAGAAATAACACGAAACATCAATACGTTGCCGGAAAATCATAACAGATCATTAATTAACATAATTTAGTGAAAAGATGATACAATCAGCAAACTGCTCAAAAACCTCTCCAGTTAGCGTTTCGAGAAAATATTACAAAATCACAAATTCAAGTTTCTTATCAAAATTCCAAAAATATTGTAAAAATTAAATAAAATCAAACTTTTTTTCAAAAATTCTAAAAAATATTTCAAAAATTATTAAATAATCAAACATTAAACTTTTTTCAAAAATTCTAAAAATAGTGCAAAAGTTATAACAAAATCAAAAATTGAAACTTTTTTCAAAATTCCAAAAATTATAAATTAAATCAAAAATTTTTCAAAATTCTAAAAATATTCCAAAAATTGAAAACTTTTTTCAAAATTCTAAAAATATATATATAAAATTCACAAATGCAAAAATTCAATTTTTTTAAATTCTAAAATATTGCAAAAATTATAACAAAATCAAAAATTAAAACTTCTTCCAAAATTCTAAAAATATTGCAAAAATTCTTACAAAATCAAAAATACAAACTTTTTTCAAAATTCCAAAAATATTCAAAAACTATAACAAATTCAAAAATTTCCATGTCACATTTACGTCATACAAACAGTTAAATTTTTTTTTCCGAAAAATTGGCTAAAAAAATAAATGAAATCATTTTTTTTGACATACTTGACAGTATTTTTTTGACAAACTTATAATGCAATAAAATTCTCAACAATAATAATATCATGTTCATTACATTTCATTTCATACAAATAACTAATTTTATTTTTTTCTAAAAAATAAACGAAAATCTTTCTTATGGCACACTTGACATTATATCTTTTACAAACTTATAATGCCACAATTCTCTATAATAATAATAAAATTTCATGTCATAGAAATAATTAATATTATTTTTTCCCAAAATTGGGTAAAGAGTAAAATTATAAATAAAAATCTTTCTTTGATACACTTGACAACATTTTTTTGACAAACTTATAATGCAATAATCTAGTTTTTATCTCACATACCAATCCCGACCATCAAGATTTCTCCACATTCTTTGTACGTACACATTATCACTTACAATTAACGTTTTTTAAGGTAAAAATAGGTAAATTTGCTATTTTTGACATACATAATTGTTTTTTAACGCATTTCCGGTACAGTTATCAAACACATCGTCCTTTCGGACCTGCCCATTGAGAATACTTATTTTTAGGAAAATGTTTGAAATCCGTCTCGTGGATTTCTGTTGGACGGCCGGTCGGCCGGCTGGCAGACAGATATACATTTTTTTGCTGTTTTAGAATCAGTAGGTCCTAAAACGTCGAGAAATGCCAAAAAAGTGGGGGTAAGAATTTCACTTTTGGCTCATGAATTCAATATTTTTCAAAACCGAAGTAACATTTACAGAAAAGTAAAGTTAACTTTTAAAAGCTAAATTCATCTCTAACTTAAGGCTTAATTGAGAGAAATTAGATGTAAATTTAAATTCCGCATATTATTAAATAATATCAGATTCGTCATATGTTAATATCTTATGATTATGAGATTGCAGTGCTGAAAAATTCATATATTATCCACCTACTATATTTGACTATCAGTGTGGTATTAATTACAACTGTTCCACTTCAGATCAATGACTCCGTTTGAGAATGACTCTGTAAAATATTAGGTTGAGAGTAAAGATTTTAGAACTTTAACCATTCATATAATAGAAAATAAGAATTGAGAAACGAGGAATGAGAAATGAGGAATGAAGAATGAGAAATGAGAATTGAGATATGAGATTGAGATATGAGATATGCGATATGAGATATGAGATATGAGATAATATGAGATATGAGATATGAGATATGAGATATGAGATATGAGATATGAGATATGAGATATGAGATATGAGATATGAGAATATGAGATATGAGATATGAGATGAGATATGAGATATGGAATATGAGATATGAGATATGAGATATGAGATATGAGATATGAGATATGAGATATGAGATATGAGATATGAGATATGAGATATGAGATATGAGATATGAGATATGAGATATAAGATATGAGATATGAGATATGAGATATGAGATATGAGATATGAGATATGAGATATGAGATATGATAGATATGAGATATGAGATATGAGATATGAGATATGAGATATGAGATATGAGATATGAGATATGAGATATGAGATATGAGATATGAGATATGAATATGAGATATGAGATATGAGATATGAGATATGAGATATGAGATATGAGATATGAGATATGAGATATGAGATATGATATGAGATATGAGATATGAGATATGAGATATGGATTATGAGATATGAGATATGAGATATGAGATATGAGATATGAGATATGAGATATGAGATATGAGATATGAGATATGAGATATGAGATATGAGATATGAGATATGATATATGAGATATGAGATATGAGATATGAGATATGAGATATGAGATATGAGATATGAGATATGAGATATGAGATATGAGATATGAGAATGAGATATGAGATATGAGATATGAGATATGAGATATGAGATATGAGATATGAGATATGAGATATGAGATATGAGATATGAGATATGAGATATGAGATATGAGATATGAGATATGAGATATGAGATATGAGATATGAGATATGAGATATGAGATATGAGATATGAGATATGAGATATGAGATATGAGATATGAGATATGAGATATGAGATATGAGATATGAGATATGAGATATGAGATATGAGATATGAGATATGAGATATGAGATATGAGATATGAGATATGAGATATGAGATATGAGATATGAGATATGAGATATGAGATATGAGATATGAGATATGAGATATGAGATATGAGATATGAGATATGAGATATGAGATATGAGATATGAGATATGAGATATGAGATATGAGATATGAGATATGAGATATGAGATATGAGATATGAGATATGAGATAATGAGATATGAGATATGAGATATGAGATATGAGATATGAGATATGAGATATGAGATATGAGATATGAGATATGAGATATGAGATATGAGATATGAGATATGAGATATGAGATATGAGATATGAGATATGAGATATGAGATATGAGATATGAGATATGAGATATGAGATATGAGATATGAGATATGAGATATGAGATATGAGATATGAGATATGAGATATGAGATATGAGATATGAGATATGAGATATGAGATATGAGATATGAGATATGAGATATGAGATATGAGATATGAGATATGAGATATGAGATATGAGATATGAGATATGAGATATGAGATATGAGATATGAGATATGAGATATGAGATATGAGATATGAGATATGAGATATGAGATATGAGATATGAGATGTATGAGATATGAGATATGAGATATGAGATATGAGATATGAGATATGAGATATGAGATATGAGATATGAGATATGAGATATGAGATATGAGATATGAGATATGAGATATGAGATATGAGATATGAGATATGAGATATGAGATATGAGATATGAGATATGAGATATGAGATATGAGATATGAGATATGAGATATGAGATATGAGATATGAGATATGAGATATGAGATATGAGATATGAGATATGAGATATGAGATATATGATAGATATGAGATATGAGATATGAGATATGAGATATGAGATATGAGATATGAGATATGAGATATGAGATATGAGATATGAGATATGAGATATGAGATATGAGATATGAGATATGAGATATGAGATATGAGATATGAGATATGAGATATATGAGATATGAGATATGAGATATGAGATATGAGATATGAGATATGAGATATGAGATATGAGATATGAGATATGAGATATGAGATATGAGATATGAGATATGAGATATGAGATATGAGATATGAGATTGAGATATTGAGATATGAGTTGAGATTATGTGATATGAGATATGAGATATGAGATATGAGATATGAGATATTAGATATGAGATATGAGATATGATGAGATATGAGATATGAGATATGAGATATGAGATATGAGATATGAGATATGAGATATGAGATATGAGATATGAGATATGAGATAAGAGTTATGAGATATGATAGATATGAGATATGAGATATGAGATATGAGATATGAGATATGAGATATGAGATATGAGATATGAGATATGAGATATGAGATATGAGATATGAGATATGAGATATGAGATATGAGATATGAGATATGAGATTATGAGATATGAGATATGAGATATGAGATATGAGATATGAGATATGAGATATGAGATATGAGATATGAGATATGAGATGAGATATGAGATATGAGATATGAGATCTGAGATACGAGATATGAGATATGAGCACTTATCTAATATTAAATGGGACAATGTATCTATATGCAGATGATATAGCAATAGTATATGATTCAGATGATCTAAATTCTCTGCAAAACCAAATGAATAACGACTTAAACATTATATTTGAATGGATGACTCTTCATAAATTGACAATCAATACCTCTAAAACGAAATATATGCTATTTAGAATTCATAACTCTATTGAACTTAACCTTACATATAATAATGAAAAAATTGAAAAAGTTCTAAATTTTAAATATCTTGGAATATATTTTGACAATGATATGAAATGGGAGTTGCAATTTGAACACATAAAAAACAAATTAGTGCCATTAACTGGTATATTTAGAAAAATTAGTAATAATTTACCAACGGATTTAAGAAGAAATATTTTTTACTCAATGTTTCAGCCGTACATTCTCTATGGAATTGTGATATGGGGTAATAATTATAAAGAAAAACTTCAAAGTTTACAAGTATTACAAAATCGTGCTATAAAAAATTTATTTTCCTTAAATTGGAGAACATCCACTGCTGAAATTCATTCAAAATATCAAATACTGCTAATACAAGATTTATATAAATTAAATGCAGCTAATCACTGTAATAACATCATCAACAAATTAATACTCTCTAATACCAAAATAAATTTTCTAAACTCAGGCTATAATACCAGGAGTACTGGTTTCTTGATAAAAAATATAAAAATTTATTCTCAGAGTTATGGCGAATTTTCAGCTTTATATGGTGCAATCAAATACTACAACGATTTAACTGAAAAAATAAAAATTGAGAACACAGTACAATATAAAAAACAACTCAAATCTTATTTCTTTTCTAAATTATAATTTTAATTTTGTTATTTTATTGATCATCTCTAATAATTTTAATCTTTAATTTTTTTTTTTTTTTTTTTTTTCTTTTTCTTTTAATTATTAATGCTTCTTAAACTATTAATTGTAACAATTTACAATTACTTTTGTAATTATGTTTTTTTTTTTTTGTTCTACTTGATAATAGTTTTGTTATTATTGTTATTATTATTTTTGTTTATAATTGTTTCTTTTTTTTTTCACACAACACTATTGGAATTTTTTTCTTTATATTCCTATTAAATTTTTATATACAGTCCCCAAGAACCGACAGGTTCAAGGACAATAACTTTTGAATAAATAAACTTGTTATTTAATTATAAGAATGAATTTAATTATAAAATTGAATTTATTTAGTTAAAGTGTTGTTTTATTTTAAAAGTCGGAAAATCGTTTTTAGTTCAGAAGTGGAACTAGTCCCACGTAATATATATTGGATAAACGGTTTGTGAAAAAAGAAAATGTGGTTTGCGGTTTTTCTTAAAAAACTAAAGACTATATCAAACTAAATAATTGAAAAAACAATAAATTTAACCAATTTAGTGTTAAAAATACATAAGGAAGAAAATAAAGAAGAAAATAAAAATTTTGTATATATAAATAATAAAAGAATTACAGAACTTTAATCAAGAAAAAGGCTAATCTAGAATCAAATTGTTGAATTTGTTTTTGTTTTTTTTAGCAAATGTTTGAGTATATTGCTTTCTTTTATTTTCGATTTTCGTTTGTATCGAAAGATCAAGAGAAAGATATATAATCTATTACCATAAACGTATTATAAAAGAAAATTTATTTTATTTTTAGGGTGTTGCGTAAGGCCGCAGGCACACTAGAAAAGCAAAATTGCTTAAAGCAGACTAAAACAACTTTATCTTAACTAAAGAAAAATAAGACAATTCCAACGTCGTAGGACACAGCACAGTTTTAAGCAAAGTCAAAACAAAACAATGGGCTAGTATAGTAAAAAATTGGTTTGACTTTGAACTAAACTAGGAGGATATTATTAAAAAACATCACACTAGGTTGTTGCTATGGCGTTTACTAGGAATTTAAATAACAAACTTTTTTTGAGTTGTCAAATAAATAACTTATTTGTTGTATATCTTCGTATTATATTTCCTTATAGCTTATCTATTTATTTAGTAAATTTGTAGAATTTTATGTTAATAATTATAAGAAGAAGCTCAACATTAAAATATTCATTTTATTTTACATTTTTGTGTTTGTAAACTTACATGGAAGTGAAATAAATTGTGTTGTTTTATTGAAGAAAAAAAATCATTATTCAGATCCCGTATTTAAGTAATAATTTCTTCTAAAACCTTTTATATTTGATCTTTCATTAGTCAGACATTTAAGATATTAAATGAAGATGCAGCCCAATTTCTTTTCAGAATAATTGGCGATAGACTATTTGTCATATGACCTTTAAAGGTTTTCGTAGATTTGATACGTAATCTTTTGTAAATTGCTTTCAGCTATCAGATGGCAATCTGTGTATTGTTCTTGAGATTTTCCTATACGCTTCTCGAATGTTTTGGGGTGTAAAATAAACTGTGTATTGAATTCATTGGCGCACCTCTTATTATTAGTCGTGGGCATGCCGTGAATCGTTATTATTACGTTTCTAGTTTGGAATTGCGGCTTACACAGTCTTTTATTTTTGCGATAAATCATTGGTTCCATCGCTCAAGCAACACTCTCTTTTGTCTTATATAATGAGCTTATTACAAATGTGTGATAGTCGGAGGCGCTCCTTTTACTAGCGATGGTATGCCTTGGTAATGAGTATGTCGAATTATGCTTGAAACATTTGTTTTGATAAATTGATGCCTCGTGGCTTGGTGCACAGGTTGCCGGTGGTATAACCAAATGTGTGTTAACTAAACAGTTGAAATCACTAATGACTGTTGAATGCAAGACTCGCTCCTGTGTTTCAGAACTACGTGTTATTCTTGCAAATAACATTTAGTTCTCATCATTAATATTTATATTTGGATTAATTTGTCTTCGTTATAGATAAGCTATAAGGAAATACTATTGTTAGTTTTTGTATTTTTACTGTTATGAGTTGGTATCCGGCTTTTATTTCTGTTGTTATTAATTATATTAAAGACACAAGGGAATTTAAAGCTCTAAAATTAGCAAAAAACGTTTCTTTCGGCTGGTAAGGTTAGAATGACAGTCTTGAGAACGATAAGCGGAAAGGACTTTTGCTGTTTATGAACTTTGTTTTCGAAAACAATCTAGAGCTTCTCAAGTGCGAAAACTTAAAAATTTGAATGTGGTTTGGGCCAGACTAGGATTAAATAATTCTAGTCAAAGTACGTTAGACGAGCCAATCCCAACTACCCTTGCACTAACATTGACATGGGCCAAAAATGTGGGCTAGAAAATAATCCTGCAAAAACAGAAGTGATTCTTTTTACCAGGAAACAGAGAATCCTTGATATTTGCTCCATGGCTCTGGAGGGAAGTGATCTTGCACTTTCAGAACTAGCAAAAAATATTACAAAATTGCTTTCTCCAAACTTTGGAAATTGCTCCATCAGAAAACAATTACGGTAGGTTTTATGAACAATTCTTGCTGTTAAGTCTGTCACAAATTTGAATTTTTTTCTTAGATGACAAACGTCTTCATTTTGTAGAAAACTTAATTCGTAGTAAAATTTTTTAAAATATATGAATGTGTTAGAAATTTTCACAATTTTCACAAGACAAAAATATTTTTAAAAATTTTAAGGGTAGCTTTCTCCCTTAGTTATAAGTTTTAAAAAAATTTAAAATCGATATTTCGATTTTTTTAATCTATTTCAAAATATACACTTTCAATTAATTCTTACCGCGTGATGGAAGTAGTATCGATGTGAGTGCTAAAGGGCACTATAGGCAAAAAAACACAGTTTTCACGCAGTTTTAAAACTTTATGATTTTTTTTCTCGGAAATATCAGCATATAGGCAAATTTTGTATGTGACAATTTTGACTTAAAATTTTTACGTAAATGACTTCTTATTGGCATGGGTCGCGTTAAACCTTGATCCGTCTCATTTGCTAATCATTTTGCACGTTCCGCATTCCGCGAACGCTTGAACGATTATTTAAAAGCCGAAGTGTATAAACACATAAAATTCGGAAAGAAACGTGCAAAGTACGTTGAACCAGAATTAAGAAGCATTATGAACGAACAACAATTCTGCAAGTGACACCATTCGATATAGGTATTGCATCTCATTGATTCCGAGTTGTTAATATTAATTACTTTACTATGGAGATTGGGTCGATTCTGCTTCAGATATTTCAAGAATAGTAAATAACTATGTCGTAAAAGTTTACTATTTCTAAGGGTGTCTAAAATTTACTGTTCCTTCACACGGTTTACGCCATTTGTAAAATTTACATGCACGAAAACATATTTCATCTTCCGAAAAAAAAAAACCATAAATTCAATACATTTGTTTTGTTTTTGAATTCATATCACATCTCAAAAAGAAAAAACTATAAATAAACAACTTAGTAATAGTTTTAGTATGGTAAATAGGACACTAGGTTTAATTATAGTATATACTAGCATAAATCCAGCAAACTTTGGTTTTTATGCATACCAAACATAGCAAACACTGAAAAATAAAACAATTTTGATGTTTTTTTTTAGCAAGCTAGTAAAGTAACGTTTCGAATACTTTTTTATGCATACGAAAACTAGTAAACACTTAAAAAACCTGGTTACTAGGTTTTATACATATAGCCCATTTATGCCTATAGTCACTGTTAGTCATGTTTCGACCGGATAGAACATACGCTGTTATTTTAGTCAAAACAAATCGTTTTTATAAATTTATTAAATTAATTTTTTTATGGTTTATCACTATGATTAGTTAAAATATTTCAGTTAATTTATAATCAAGGAAAAATATGTTGCAAGTAATAAATTAATTAATGTTGTACAATTGTTTTTTAAATTAAGTATTTTTCTTGCCAAGAAACTGAATCACTTTCTGAATTTAAATACTTACTTCATGAATTTATTTCCTATCTCTATTGCAGTTACACACGGTCTTTTCTGATAAAAAGTATTCATTGTGTTTCTAGTTCTAATTTGCTTTTGATCAACTTTAATGTCTTTATGAATTTCTGCAAGATTTGGTTCTCTTCTCATAATTATATTAGAAGGACACAAATTGCACGAGTTATTCTAGTGGCTTTTTTGGGAGTAACAAGCATTTTATACTTCGTTACATGAAACCTTTTGACCATAATTTCAAATGCACACTCCACAATCCGTCGTGTACGGGACTGACGGTAGTTGTAAATTCGTTTTTTATTAGCTAAGTTTCTCCGAGGGACAGGCCTCTTTAAATTGGGTAAAAGAGGATAAGCCTTATCGCCAACAAAAATAAAAGGGAAATCTTTGGATCAATTTTTTTGGCGTGGCAAATCCAATTTTCCGTCAATTAATTACTAAAATATGATTCCTTGAATATCTCATTATCACTAGAGCGACTATAATTTCGAATATTTATCACGACAAACTTTCCACGTGCATCTACAGCTGCTTGAAGCACTATTGAATGATAAGGGTAATTATATTACTCTGATCCAGCACCTCTAGGGCTTATTTTAGAAATATGTTTTCGGTCAATGGCATCGGCGCAGTTCGAAAAATTTCATATATCATTAAAATCAAAATGTAATCAAATGTTTTAGGACTTAAACGAGTAAAATGTTTGAACTTTAACTCGTCATTAATTAACTTAATTTTAGTTAAATTATTTTTTGTTTTGTTTTGCATTTAATGAATGCACCCACATTTTTCTTTTTTATTCACATTGTTCCATATGCCATAAAATCGGGACGGCAACGTCTTCCTCATCAGACGACATGGCGATGACTAATTATGATTTGACTAGTTTTGCTTTTTTGTTGTGTGATCAAGGCTGTTTTATTGTGACGAAAGTAGACTGGAACAAAATGACAAAAACTGACTGAAGCAGTTTCGCTTTTCTAGTGTGCGCTCGCCTTAAGTTATTTAATATAATTTAGTTTTATATATTTCATTCGCATATTTAATGCATATGTTCATCAAGTTTAAATTGTACCATGGATTACAACAATTTTACGGTAACTAGCTTACGAGTCGAACTAGGAAAACGAGGATTAGACACTCAAGGAAAAAAGGAATCGTTACTACAGCGATTAGAAAATTTTGAAAGTTTAAGAAATGAAACAGATGTAAATATTGCACGTGAGTTGCTACAAAGTGGTAGCATTTTTACGCAACCCAACGTATGAAAGTGCTCAATCAAACGATAATGATGAGTTTGGTGACTGCGATAGTAGTACAAAATGTAGCGAATCAACTTCATTTAATCGTTACTATAATATTGAGGCAAATTTATCATTCATGACACGGCACCAAAAGCGTCATTAACAACAGAACAGTTCATTTTAAAAATTGAATTGTTAATGAAAATTTATCAAATTGATGAGCGCACAATCAGTTGGATCAGGCATAAATAGTTGGAAGCAAATTAAAAGCGTCTGCTAAATTATGGTACAATTCTGTGGAACATATGTTTAGTAGCTGGAGTTAATTTGCAGCTGAATTAAAAGTTAATTTTAAATCATATGTTGGCGAAGCTGAATTGCACGATAAATTACGAACAACAATACGCAAACGGGATCAAAACTTGATTGAATAATAATACGAAATGTGTACGATTACTAAACGAAGAATTTCAGATGAATCCGTAATTAAATACATAATTTTAGGAATAAACGATTATCAATTATCTACATCGTTACGTACTCAAAAAATCACTCGTGTAGGTGATCTTCATGAACGGTTAGAATGGTATTCTATTATACAAGAAAGTGCGCAGAGTGCACGGACTGCAAATAATATGAACCGAAATAATATACCAAGTAAAATGAATACGTTAATTAATCCAGGTGTAAAAGTTGATCGCAATGATTCACGAATACCTCGAGTTGAATGTTATAATTGTGGTAAGCTAGGACATTTTTCGATACAATGTCCTGACCCACCAAAACGTGAACGATGCAAACAGTGTACTCGTGTACACACAAGAGGGCAAAGAGAATGCGTTACCACTGTAACAAAAACTTTTAGCGGTGGAATAACAGCTGACGGAAATGGAACTTATAACAAGCTCATTATTATGAATGATACTACCCAATTGCTAGCACTGTTGATTGTTGATGCCAATGCTCGATGATACGAGATGGTAACGTGGAGTGTGGCATTAACTGTCAGAAATGCAATTTCATCGTTAACGAATTTGCTGGTGGCGGCATTTCGGCATTTTTGCGAATGAAAAGATAATTTTTTAAATTAAAATTGATGAAGTTGAAGCTGATATTGAAATTCTTATTGTTCCTGACCAATATTTAAACCCTCAATATCTAATCGGATGCTAAACATAGTATTGAGATTAACGAAATTGATATTGATAGGTCTTTAACACGCAACAAATGCGATAGTTTATATCATTTAATAAACCAATATGAGAAATGTTTTACGCGAAATCTTTCTAAATTGGGAAAAACAAATGTTGAAATCACTATTAATTTAAAAAAAAGTGAACCTTTTGTTTATCGTCCTTACAGATTATCATTCCACCTACGCGAGAAAGTAAAACTAATGATAAACGAATTATTGCAAAACGAAATAATACGAGAATCGGAATCACCGTACGCGAGTCCTATTGTCATTGTAAAAAAAATGGTGAAGAGCGAATGTGTGTCGATTATCGACAACTAAATGATAAAACTATAAAAGAAAGGTCTCCACTACCACTGATCAAAGATCAGCTGTTACGTCTTTCTGATTTCAATTTGTAACGATTTACTATTTTGAATATTTCTCTAAAAGTAGGGATATTCAAATATAAAGAAATTTCTTAATAATTTGCCAATTTGTTTTAACTCCGGCTTTTTTATAGAAGGAAAGGATATAAAAGTTTTTATGCATATAATTTTAGTTCATTGCCCTCGAACAACACAGCCGTTCAAATTTATTGAGTTTTTAGAAAAGTCATTTGATCAGATGATATATGTAGGTAGATTGTAAAAGTTTAAATGTATAATTTTATTATGATGAAGGCGACAATAAAGAAAGAAACAAAAACATGGAAAATGCTATTTATCTCCGAACATTTTTTGATTCGGGATCATAATTTCACGACGACCGACGATTTTTTTAAAAATTAACTAAACTTATTGTTGAGAAATGAGAACTGAGAAATGAGAAATGAGAAATGAGAAATGAGAAATGAGAAATGAGAAATGAGAAATGAGAAATGAGAAATGAGAAATGAGAAATGAGAAATGAGAAATAAGAAATAAGAAATGAGAAATGAGAAATGAGAAATAAGAAATGAGAAATGAGAAATGAGAAATGAGAAATGAGAAATGAGAAATGAGAAATGAGAAATGAGAAATGAGAAATGAGAAATGAGAAATGAGAAATGAGAAATGAGAAATGAGAAATGAGAAATGAGAAATGAGAAATGAGAAATGAGAAATGAGAAATGTGAAATGAGAAATGAGAAATGAGAAATGAGAAATGAGAAATGAGAAATGAGAAATGAGAAATGAGAAATGAGAAATGAGAAATGAGAAATGAGAAATGAGAAATGAGAAATGAGAAATGAGAAATGAGAAATGAGAAATGAGAAATGAGAAATGAGAAATGAGAAATGAGAAATGAGAAATGAGAAATGAGAAATGAGAAATGAGAAATGAGAAATGAGAAATGAGAAATGAGAAATGAGAAATGAGAAATGAGAAATGAGAAATGAGAAATGAGAAATGGGAAATGAGAAATGAGAAATGAGAAATGAGAAATGAGAAATGAGAAATGAGAAATGAGAAATGAGAAATGAGAAATGAGAAATGAGAAATGAGAAATGAGAAATGAGAAATGAGAAATGAGAAATGAGAAATGAGAAATGAGAAATGAGAAATGAGAAATGAGAAATGAGAAATGAGAAATGAGAAATGAGAAATGAGAAATGAGAAATGAGAAATGAGAAATGAGAAATGAGAAATGAGAAATGAGAAATGAGAAATGAGAAATGAGAAATGAGAAATGAGAAATGAGAAATGAGAAATGAGAAATGAGAAATGAGAAATGAGAAATGAGAAATGAGAAATGAGAAATGAGAAATGAGAAATGAGAAATGAGAAATGAGAAATGAGAAATGAGAAATGAGAAATGAGAAATGAGAAATGAGAAATGAGAAATGAGCAATGAAAAATAAGATTTGAAAAGTAAATACCAAAACAAGTATTAATTATAAACAGAAAAAGAAATTTATGTATCCTTTAACTCTCAAACACATTTCTCCGTTTAATTCAAGCTGAGATGGTTAATATATAACCAAAAACGATCAAATAGTGTTACCAAACCAATATATATTCTTTATTCTTCCAATTTACTTTCTTTTTCTAGTTTGTTCTTTACTCGTACAACAACAACAACATCATCCAAATTCAAATAAACAAAGAAATTCCAAAAGTAAAAGAAGAAAAATTAAAAAGAATTAGCATAATTCTCAAATTAAAACATCAATTCTTAACCACATACCAGACATATTTCGTGTTTCAAATGATTTTTTTAAGAAAAGTTTAATTTTTTTTATTGATTTAATTTATCTTGAGTTCTTTTTCTTATTTACATTTATTTGTTCGGAAGTGTCAATATTTACATATTATTAATTTTTTAAAGGTTTGTTTTAACTAAAGAAATTATCAATCAAATTGGTTATAGTTTTTTTTAGAAATAGATTATTAATTTTATTTTTAATTTGTGCAGGTACCCATTATAGATGCAGAGAAAATTAATTCGATAGCAATGGGATATGGAAAATGTGTATGAAATATTTACAGAGATTGAAAGAGATTATAATTATTCTAATTACTAAAATTAAACTAATGACTCTGGAAAAGCTTTGTTTTAAATATTCTATCTAAAAAGTTCGTAGTTATAATATCTGATAAACGAAACGGAAACCTATTCAAGATCAAAAGGTTAATAAGGAAAGGTTAGTATTTTGTTTTATCGTTTAATATTTGAATTACTTATTCACATTTTTAAAGAGTTTGTGGTTTTGTAAGATATACAATAGAGATTCTCATTAATTTACTTACGAACCTTAATAACTTACTAAACTTACTTACAAAACAAAAGAGTACCATTTCGATCAGGGTCTATAACGCAGTCATATACTTCAATCTCTTCTATACCTTTGAGATGGTTTGAGTTCCTTAAATTATTATCACAAGCTCAAATAACCTTAACTCTTAATAACCTTAAATTATTCTCACAAGTTCGTCACAATAGGTCTTCGACGCACGAATAAGAGACCCAAGTATTTAAAATATTTTTAAGATCTATACTTGTATCTAAGTTTTCAATAGCAAGCAATACGGTTTGAGGACATGTTTAAAGTTTTAGTACCAGTTGAGAGAAGTTAGGTGATTGTTGTTCCTTATTGAAGCTTTCAACCTCCTAACGATTTGCTTACTGCTGTATTTTTTTCGTTCCTCTACATAGCTTTGTAACGGATTGATTTGCGGATACATATGCCAAATATAAGCGCACCCATAACAACTCTGTTACAAGGGAAATCAAACAGTGTGAAATGCCAGTAGAGGTTTGAGCAATAATTGGCTGTGGGCTAATGTGGCTCCATAGGCCTTCTTGAGAGAAGCAACACTCAGCAAATGTAAGTTAATGGAAAAACACTTTTCTCCAATGGTTCGTTGGCATCTATAATTATGTTTAATTTAATTACGCAGCACAAAATTTTCCATTTTGTATCTTTTAGTTATTACTGCTTAATTTGTCTATCAAAACGGAAATAACTGCATGTCAATATCCAACAATGCTTGTCTCATTAAAAATACATATGTTGATTACAATTGAAACTACAAAACATAACCAAACATTAATTTGTATGTGGTGTTAGAATTGTTTCTTCGTCTATTTAAATTTCTGTCTTATTATTATAACTTTTTTTTCACTAAAATTTCCTGTTTTTTTTCGTTTTATTATAATTTTTCGATTTGATTTTGTCAGCTATTTACAGAATGTTAGTTTTTTAAGTGTTTTTTTTTTTCTCATTTTGGAGATTTATTCAAAATGGCTGCACTTGAATGATTTGTCGTCTCTTTAGTTCATTGATTTTTGTTGTAGTATTTTTTTTGTCAAAGTTAACAATAATAATAATAACAACAAAAAAACAACAAAAAAAAACAATAGTAAAGATTGAGATTTGAATTTTTGATAAAAGCACAAGAATAATTTATATGAAAAATTAAATTAGAAACAAAAAATTAGAAAACAATAAAATGTATATGGGTTTCATGTCACTTTCAACAATTTGTGTCATACTGAAATGAGATTTTTCCTGTTTACAATTGATCAGTCCAACTAGATCAGCCATTTTTATAGATCTGATGTGTGTACTAGTAATGGCTTGTCATTTGTCAATCATTTAGAACCAGTTCGATCAGTAAATGTACAGAAAACGTGCGTGGTGAAACAGCCAAACCTCTTTGCAGTTATTCGTATGGAACTTGTTCTAGAATTTCCAATAATCTCCTTCTCAGTATTCTTGCACACATTCTTGCTTGAGAATTTTAGTTAAATTCGTTACACTTTAAGGAGTTTATACCTCCCATATATTTTTTTAATGTAAGATAATCTAATTACTGAAACATTCGGATGAAGGTATATTTCCCTTTCTCTGATTCTCATATTTGAAAACCATTTTTCATACATAACTTTACATATCGAAGGTGTACCTTTGCATTTCTTTTCGATAATGCAGAAGTTCCTCAAGTTTCCATTCTTACACAATTTAAATTCATTCTCTAATCGATATTATTAACTTTTTAACTACAACAACAACTAATCCTATGAATAGTTTTGGTGATTATAGTATTATTTAATATTTATACATCGTATGAAACAACAAATTTACGTTATCTGTAATGGTGGATATCTTGAAACTTTGCATTTGCACTCAGTGTTTAATTCAATTTGAGCAAAATCGATTGTGTTTGCTATTTTATAAGACCCCTAGTTTTTTTAATGAAGTTCTGATGACAAAGATCCAGAGGAGATAGATTGGAGTATACTTCTCAGAGTTTAGATTGTTAATAAAAGGATATGGCTCGCTAATAAGTTTGGGTATTTCATTAGGCCTGTATGTCCTATACACACCCCATTGCGTGGTATTTTGTTCTGACTTATGAACTAAACCCATAAAACCATTTTGAAAAAAATTTATGAAATGTGCATTAATTGAACATCTTACAAAATCCCTGTGCAAAACATTGAGCATAATATATGTTATGCACATGATATGCACCAACCTATCTCGTAAAACCCCTGTCGTGCACATGTTGTAAAACAACGTAGCACATATGCATACACATGTAAGCTACATATCTTGACGTCAGCATGAGGGTTTTGTCTATACCAAAATCAAAGATGTCTACTTTTACAGCTGCTACATTCCTCTTAGAACTGCACTGGACCAATTTAAAGAGAAACTTGACCGACTAACAGCAGACGTCAGAGGTCACCCACGGTAATTGCGGATGATTTACTAACCTTAGAGGTAGGGCATCACTTGAGGTATTTACCAGACTTAATCTGGTATTGCTCAACCATTGTACAAGTGGGACACTCTCGAGAAGAGCACAATGGAAGGTGTCTGACTTGTATACGCATAGTGATCATGGTGCTATTATATTTGAAACCCAACCCCCACAGCGGTTTGAAAGGCGTCAAGTTAAGCGTAAGGTGCAGAAAATGGGTGGAAAATCAAAGAGTTGGACATGCAGATGCTGGACTACATGATTGAATATACTGGCGCTAAGATAGGAGCAAAATTTATTGCGAGACATCTTAAAAGCACCTGGGATGTATCTATGCTGCGTTAAATCAACGATAATGGACGGTATCAGTACTTTGGTTGATGGAAAACATTGTCCGTTTGAGAAAAGAGTATCTCAAACTCCTGAGCAAATGTACACGGAGGAGAAATCATAAGCACTATGAGCAGATCCAAAGTGATTTCCGGGAAAACGGAAAAAAACTGCGGAAAGTAATTGCTCACAGTAAGAGCAGATCATTCCAGGGTCTTATATATGAAGTTCAAAATAGCCCATGGGGAGGTGCGCACAAACTTGTACTCACTAAACCAAACGGTGTTCAATCAGCTGCACCAGTGTGCCAAGTGTGTATAATAGCTGAAATTGTGTCTGACCTTTTTACACACCATGGTACCTTTTCCCTACCTCGTGAGCTGCCGATTTAGGATACCTCAATTTCGGCTGTCACCACCAAAGAGGTCGTAAACGGGTTGCTTAGATTATCCGTTAATAGCACGCATCGGTCAAGATTGCATCTCAAATATCGTTTTAAAAACAGCGATAAAAAAGAAGCTGATGATATTCGAAAATATCTACACTGTGTGCCTTAGAGAAGGGATATTTCCTGACGAATGGAACTGGAAATATCTTTGAAAAAATTAGTGGTACTTGACTTGAGCAACATACTGAAGGCAAGTGGGCCTTTCTGGCTGGTAGTTTGGTTTCAGGAAGAAATGTCTAAAATTTATATAATCTCTGGAGTATGTGAGATACCGCATACAGCTTTGAGTAGTAAATGAAGACTGGAGGGTCATAAACAAGATTGTGCTGTTGTCACCCTGGATTCTAAAAATCCCATTAACTCTGCCAACTGGAATCGAATCCTGAGAGCCCTAGACAAACTGCACGTACCTGACTATCTGTTACGTATCATAGCCAGTTACTTCACGGGAAGAATTCTGGTATATGATACCGAAGTAGTTCCTAAGAAGTACAATATAACAGGAGGTACGTCAAGAATCAGTCCATGGACCACTGTTATGGAACATCATGTACGATGATGTTCTCAAAGTACGTGTGCCGGATCAAAAAATTATTATTGGTCATGCAGATGACATTGCCATAGTTGTTGTAGCCTAGAACCTCACGGACATTACTAGCAACTGTAACTAGACCATAGCCAGCGTTAGAGCATGGCTAAACAATACAGGACTAGAGCTGGCCGATCACAAAATGGAAGCAATATTTATGAGTAGCAGAAAAGTGGTGGAAAGTATTGATATCAAGGTTGGTGGACAGATAATAATATCTGGGCCAGCACCTGAAGTATCGTGGAGTCGTTCTATACCACAAACTCAACTTCGAAGACCACCTGATGTGCTCTGGTGACAAAGCCAAACGAGTGGGGCTGCTCTTGCAAGGCTTATGCCAAACATTAGCTGCTGTAGACAACCGATCAGAAAGCTTCTGGGTAGCGCTTGTTTATCAATATTGATGCAGTGAAAACACCATCCTATGTTAGACCTATCAAAACAGCTATAGACTGACATCGTGTTGCAGATGCTGTGCTTTTCGTGTGGTGTCTGATGAGACTTTAAATGTTATTGCAAGCAGGATGCCGATCGACATTGCAGCAAAATGTGTATCGGCTCTGCGTATAGCAACATATAATGATAGTGACCGACGCACACGCAAACACTTCATCATAGAGAGTCATATAGAATGGCAAAGAAAATGGAAAGCTTCCACTAACGGATGATGGATCTTTGTGAAGATTGCTGACGTAAAAGCATGGACAACAAGGAAACACGGTGACGTCAATCATCATTTGATGCAGATGATCTCAGGCCATGGATGTTTTCTTGAGTTCTTATACAAGCATAAACACGTAACGGACCTAACTGTCTCTACTGAGAGGGAAAGGCCGAGAATACAGAACGAATGCTAATCGAATGCAGAAGGTTTGCAAACGCACGAAAATTTATTGAGCATTACATGGGAGAGTCAATAACTCCACATATAGCCTTATGCAATTTATGCTGAGCTCAAAAGACAACTGGGACATCGCGAATGAGATCATCACAAGTAGTTTGAAATGTCTTGATTCTGTACCCCGGAGAGCTATTTAGTTGATTGGGAACTCAAATCTTACAAACGAACTTGATTCTTTGCAAGATAGACGAAATGCCGCTGATCTGAGATTTTTTACCAGTACATTATGGATGAACGGGCATCCGCGGAAATTAAATCGATTTTACCTGAGTCTGCAAACCCTGCGCGCAACACTAGAGCAACCGTAGCAGCCCATCCCTTTACGGTTCAAATAAGAAGGTGTACAACTGTCGCTTTCGAATGCCTTACGCGCGTAGGTATTCCCTGACAATTTTAATCCCCAAAATTTTAAAACCAACATCAATAAATTTCTTAAAGAAACTTGATTTATATACTCAAACCCTAGTTAGCGTGGTATCTTCGGATATTCAGAGACGTTAATTTGTAATCCGTTATAATTAACACTAAACATGCTTAGCTTTGAATAAAAAAAAAAGTATGATGAAACGACTGAGATATCACGAACAAAGAGCAGCCATGCTTAACACTACGCAGCAAAACCACAACAACACATTATAATAATCGAGGGAGTACTACACTAAACTCCCGCCTTACGAAGGAATGCCTTAATTGGTAGTAACGCGGGGATGCAACAAGACCACACGAGCAAGGGAGATGTTTTTTTTTTAAATCTGCCGGAATTTTTGAAATAAATTTTTTGAACTTTTAAATTTTTTTGAACTTTTGACTTTTATTTTTTGAAATTATTTGAAAGATTTAATATATAAATACTTCTTTATTTTTTTGGGAAATTAAAATTTTGAAATATTTTTTCGATATCTTGAATTTTTTGTATTTTTTGCGCACACAATATTTATGTTTTAATTCTGTTTGGTTTTATTCTGTGGGCGAATGGCAATGACCGTTGTTAGTCCTGACGCGCAGACAAATCTTGTGTTTTATATATTTGTTTGTGTGTTTGTTGTTCTGTGGGTGAAATGCAGAATACGTAAGGACTTGAAAAAGCGACAACATGTATGTTTTAGTTGTTTTTTTATTTAACTTATAACCAAAAATGTTTTTCAGGCCCTTTAGAAGTATTCCAAACGCGGTTTGCGATCCCGTGTACCATAGGTGGGTGGATATTCTTTATTGCTTGCGAGAGGGTAGGAAGGAGTGAAGTGATATGGTCCGGACCTTGTTCAACCCTGACGGTTTACCATCTAGATCTCCTCTTCATGCTTATTTTGCGTCGTTCCCGGGCTCGCAATGAGGTCAAGACCTCCAAGTTTTACACTCAAATATTCTAAATGCTATTGTCTAGAAAAATTCTATTCGTCGGAGTGTGGCCTGTTGGAGAGTTTGAAGAGCGAAAATCACTGGAAGGTAACAGGAAAAAGCTGCGTCTGTCGTTTGGCCGCTGTGACTGAAGTTCTTTCTACATATCTTTTTCTACCAACCTCTAATTCTCAACACAGTGTATTCCGGTGGTGTCTTTGACTTGCCTGCAAACATCGAGCAGGAAAATGCTAGCCTCTGGCTTTCTGAGCCATTGCTATACCGCCCCTGTTTTCTGGTCATCCATCGACCTCAACGAAACAACCCCTCAATACCCCCTTTGTTTGTTAAATTGAGCTTGTTTTAATATAATAATTTAATAATTTATTTTTTTTTCAATTTAGTGTTTTTGTACTTCCGTTGGTGGGTGGGGTAGTACGTAGGTCCATGGTTCACAGATAACTTTAGTTTGTCCTTCCTTCTCTATTGACCGTGCCGTTACACAAATTTTGTTACCATTTTATATCTTCCTGACGCCCTCCCCTCTTCCAACTTTGATTAAGTCCTAATACGTAATATTTGTTACTGAATCGTAAATATTTTATATTATTTTGTTCATCTGAAATAAAATATTGGGTCTCGCACATTTTTGTAACTAAGAGCTTTACTACTTAGATATATAATCAAAACAGAAATAAATAATTCAAATCACATATCCAATTAATCTCAATAATGCTAGCTCGAATTGGTTAATAAAACTTTCAAAATTTAACAAATATATTACAATCGAGGGTGATTCTTTGTCGTTTCATGATAAGTTAAAACGATTACTATGACTTATGTCATTGTTTATGTTATTTATTTTTTTAAACCATCGCTTTTGGTGGTATGTAAATTTCTTATAATAAAACAAATAAAAAGGAAATAAAAATCTAAACGTGACTATTGTTTTAAATCGTATTTATTATAATAAAGAAAAAAAGTTGTACAACAATTAAATTTTTGTGTTAATGGTGATTTTTATTGTTACACCTTTGATAGATTTGATTTATTGGTTTCATATTGATGGCTATACGAAATGTGATTGATGATCCCACCAACGTAAAATAAAATTTTTACCGTTTAACTGCATAAATTGGAAAAGCCATATTCACTTTTAATGCCATTTACCTCTTATTGATATGACCCTTCAGTTAAAACTGAAAGTAAAACTGATTCTATTGAATATGCAATGGCATGACATAACGTCAAAACATAACCAATAAAATTAAAAGAAAACGAAATTTGCAATTTAGAATTAAATTAAAAAAAAAAATTAAATACATATTTTAACAATAAATTAAATTTATATGAAAGCATGAACGAAAAATATTAAATTAGATTTGGTGTTAATAATGAGATAGAAACAGCGGGATTTTATGTCTAGATGATTGATAAAATTCAACCATTGCTTAACACTTTTACTTTTAATTTCATAATTACTTAGGTTTTTTTTAATATTTTTAATTAATTCGTAACAGAATAATAATTGTTAGTAATAAACTGAAATTTTTATGAATCTTCTTTAAAGTGAATAAACTATAACTTACCTTACATAATTCCAAGAATTTTATTTATCATATATAAGAATCGTGATGGTTTGTTTATGTCTCCAAAACAAACAAATATTTGTCTTAAAAACATAACATTGACATAGAATACGTATAACTGATTAAAGATCGTTTAATAATTTTACATTGTATTTGCCTTGGCATCAATTTAAACATAACAACATAAAGTAAACGTATCAAAGGTATGATAAATGGAAAGTTAAATAAAAGTACGGGCATTTGATCGTTAAGAAACTGTTATAAGTTGTTGTCAAACCATTAAAATTATACTAAATTAGCTATATCTCATACTTCTCAAAACAATTATTTAGAATTTATCTATTATTTTGACAGTAGAGAAAAGAAATGCATACATAAATAAAGGGCATAGGCTCTAAAATTATTTTTTATTGCAAATAATTCTCAAAGAGAGTTAATCTCTTTCAGCTTTTTTTCTAAAGACAGCTTAACATTTGTTCAGAAACGAACGTAACGTATGGAGGGGAGGAATAATTTTTTCTTGATTTGTATTTTTTTAAATTTTTTAAATTTTTGAACAACTCTGCATATTCTAGTTCTTAAGCTAGAACGAAACACCACATACCACTGGAAATATGAGTAAGATATCACTAATAAAAATTATATATTTGAAGTGCTGGCGGATGGCATCTATTCAATCAACTGTAGCACACTTAATCTTTGTTAACTACAGCCTTAAATGTTAACCTGACATGGTTATTTTGCTACGCACGATTTAGCATACAACTATGTGAAAAGCTACCTTATTTCGGGATAGAATAGAAAAACATTAGAATCAGTGCCAACTTCTTCGCATAAATAACGAAAGAAAAAAGCATGACCAATACCATAACCGCTATAGGAATCCATATTTTTTTACACTTCCTATACATATAAATGAACTATTTTTCGCTTCCTTAAGTTAGTGTCAAAATTTTCTTTTTCGACCGGTTTACTTTACGGCCTCTATTACTTTACACGTTCTCTTTATTTCTTTACGTTCTCTTATTGTTAATTTCTGCCTTCCATTATAAAACCTTGACATATTTTTTTCATAAAATTAATAAATAGTAGGGAGTGTAAAAAAAGTCGTACATACCACTGGTGTAAATCAAATTTCATCCATTGCGAGTTAATACCCTCGAATATCGGCTCGGGCAACAAATTCCCACTCAGGCTGAAATTTATAACTTTACACCCCTTGGTACATAAAAAACTATTTAACTCAGTAGGAAAAATGCATATTGATTTCTATGTTGAAAAGAGTTTACTAACCCGACGTCTTTATTATGATAATTTCAATTTTAACAATGCCATGTAGTAAGAGGTCTGGTACACCCTGCAGGTCTACCAGTTGGTCCTGCACGCAAACCACATTCACCCGCTGCTAGCTCAAGCTGGCGTGAATTCTGGTTACCAACCTCACTAACCAGAAATTAAGAATAAACTACACGTGCCTACATCACCACCCAGGATATCCAGAATGGAGATCTGCCATGTCACCACTCTCCCTTTTGATTTACGTTAACAATACATTTTCAGTTATTACTACACAAAAAAAAAATTTAACCCTATTACAAAAAAAATTTAATTTAACTTGATAATATTAACCGTATTCCCTGTGCTAAAATCATCTTATTTGTTGACTTTATCCACATGACTCTTAGTTATTCTAAGCACCAGACCCCAAAAATTTCCTTCTATATAGACATCTTGAATAGTATTGGTCACTTTAACAGTTCTGCACAATTCCCAATGCATAAACTCATCAATTCAGTTCTTTGTTTTTTTGCTTTTTATTTCAATTACTTTGTAATTAGAATCAATATATTTTCTTAACATTGGTTGCAAAACTTTCACTAAAGTTGTAATGGAGAACTGGGCCCTTTGGAAACACCAATGAATCAGTAGAGGCAGGCTACGCACCTAGCGAGGTAGGAATCCCTGAACTAGTCACAACATGTGGGTTTGAGGAAGTGTTCCTGTTACTCCAGCACAAGTAAACATTGTGCGCGTATAGCTTAAATAAACCGGATCAGGAAGAGAACAAAAATGATAAAAGAGTAGACTCTGGCGACCCCATCGCCGAAGAAGCTGCGACCGTCACGAACACTCCATTATTATATTGTATTTATTTAAGACACATATTGGGTAGGTTTATACCAAATCCTATGTAAACAAATGAAATACAAGAACATATACCTATATATATTAGACTGATCGTTAATAATTAAATTTTCCGAGACGCCCGCAAAAAAATTCTTTGTGGTCCACGAGGGCATAATTTTTTTTTTTAAACTAAACTTTTTGAAAAATTCGTAGATTTTTTCAAATATCTCATGAAATAAGGCGATGTCAAAAAAAATCATATATTCATTTTTGCACGAAATTTAATTTTTTATATAAATTTTTTCTATAAAATGTCATATATATATATATATATATATATATATATATATATATATATATATATATATATATATATATATATATATATATATATATATATATATATATATATATATATATATATATGTATATATATATATATATATATATATATATATATATATATATATATATATATATATATATATATATATATATATATATATATATATATATATATATATATATATATATATATATATATATATATTGTTACGTTTTTCCAAACTTCCTTCGAATTGGCCTAACTTACAATTCGATAAACGCAATTCCCAATCTCTTTCTGAGTTCGATCACTGATTAGTAAGCAAACACACCAGGTTTTATTAAGTATTCAACACCTTAACTGTTCCACAACAACAGGAAAACAATACAGCAAACAATATTCCCAACTAGAATATTCTTCCAACAGCTTCGAAACTCCAACGGTTTATTGTAGAAATTTCCAGTTCACAACGTTCCAAATAATACACAAAATATTTTTACTCAATAACACTTATAACTTTATTTACAAAAACTTTACACAAAAACTAATTTAAAGATCACTTTTATAATTTTTAACTTCACAATCGCAGGTTTAAAATAAACTAATTCTACATTTAATTTCACTTTACTGTCGCAGGTCTAAAATAAAACTAATTAAAAACTACAAAAAGTAATTTTCTTATATACCTTCTGCAATACTTCTAGATAATTCGACATCACTTTCCAGAGACCTTGAGAAAATATTAGAATATTCGATTATTTTACGTTATGTTGATTTGATTCATAAAATCGTTTATGTTGACCCTATTTCTAAGAAGAGACAACAACAACAATATTCATTTCATTAATTTGTCTGTTGTGTTTTGTTGATTTTATTTTCCTGGAAGTGACCGTAATCGTCTAGATTTTTCTGAATCGTAACAATATATATGAGCAATTTCACGCAGATTCAACAACGTTTTGACTTGACCCCTTTTAATTTTGATTATTTTTTGTTTATGGTTAGTCTTTGATAAATAAAAAATACAAGTTCTCTTAGAATTTTTTTTTCGACCAGGGGTCTTCACAGGGTGCCCCTCAATTTTTTGTTATTTTGTGATGTGAGTGCATTTTGACGAGCGATTGTAGAAAAACTACTCAATCGATTTTCATAAATGATATGTCGTTGAATAGGTATTAGAACAAAGTTTTTAAAAATGTACACTGTTAATTTTTTGAAATAATTTTTAACGGTGTAACAGAAGAAAAAAACGGTGTAATTGAAAAAAAGATGGCATAGCTTTTTTTTTTTTTTTAACTAAATTGAAGCTTGGTTGATCAATTTTTTGTTATTTTGTGATGTGAGTGCATTTTGACGAGCGATTGTAGAAAAACTACTCAATCGATTTTCATAAATGATATGTCGTTGAATAGGTATTAGAACAAAGTTTTTAAAAATGTACACTGTTAATTTTTTAAAATAATTTTTAACGGTGTAACAGAAGAAAAAAACGGTGTAATTGAAAAAAAGATGGCATAGCTTTTTTTTTTTTTTAACTAAATTGAAGCTTATTTTATATCTAACCACTTGTGAAAGTTTGGGACGTGCCTTATTTTTGTTTTAAAGATAAAATTCGTTTTGCATATGACTGTCGGGAATCAGTTTTTTTGTTCTGAAGGAAAATTATAAAAATGGCGTTATAAACTAAGAGATTTTTTTTTATGTTAAATATCAAATATTTTAATATTAGATGAACTTTTTAAAACATTATAAAAATTATATATGTAGTACAATAAATAAAATAAATCCAATTGTTAAAAATGATTTACTTATTTTACAAACAGAAGTTTCTTTTGAATAGGAAAACAGTTCTGCAATTATTTTCTTTGTATTAGATGGCATAAAACAATGAAATGTTTATTTGTCACTTTTAGTAATCACTTGTCACTCTTATAAAAAATAAATTGACAGTCTCGACTGCAAACAAAAAAACCGTATAAATAACAAAATCTATTTAGCAACTTTTGACTGGAGAAGTATTATGTTCGTATTATAGAAAGGTCAGAAAGTAAAAGATTGTATTTTAACATTAAATTACAAAACGATTTTGTATTTTTCTTTTGTTAATTGATATTCATTTTTATCGGCGTATCCAAAGATCATGGTAGATTCCCATTTTAAAGCCCATTCGAAAATCTTTTTTGATGTATCAATAATATCTTTGCTCCCTATACTATAACGGTGTGCAGCACGCTTCAGTGTACCACCAATTCCATCACAAGGTCCCTTTCCATGGCTGGTAGCATGAAAATGCCATTCTGCATCAACCTTAAAGTCTTTTTTGTGGTGGCATAAGTTAATTAGGTTATGTTTATTTTTGTATTGAGAAGGTGCACTGTCAGTGTTATAAATTATTTTCGTAATATTAGAATTTATATTTTGATGAATTCAATAAGTTTTGTAATGAAAAGATGGACTGTTCACTGTAGTACTGTTGTGATCGTTTATATCCGAAATGAGTATAAAACTTCGGTGCTGTATATATTCACTTGCGGCACTTTTAAAATAAATGACAAATGGATGAATAGTAGCTTGTGAATTATTATAATAATAATATTAATTAGCCTTGAACCGTATCCTGAATTATGAAGCCGTAGTTTTCAGAAAAATCCCCTTGAACGAAGCACTTCCTGCTTCTAATTTTTTTTTCCTCAATGAATGTAGATTGCTGTTTTGCTATAAAGTTGTGTGGTTCCAAAATTTGTAAACGGTAAATAAATTTTTTCATAAATTCTTCTACAGTTTCTATTAAAGTATCCAAATTGCATCGATCAGTGGTATTCCATTGTTGATATTTGACTTGAAGGATTCCTTTAACGTCAAAATCATTTAGCAATTTTTCTTCCAGTTGTTGAAGTTTTTTTGAACATTCATTGCACTTCAAAGTATGACAATCTTCTGTTAATTCACCACATGAAACAAAGTCAATTAATGTTTTATAATTCTGGAAAGCAGCATCAGTAATCCAAGACATCTTAGAGTGTTGAATCATTAGTTTTATACTTTGATGTATGGTACACACGCACATATTATGAACTCCTTGGGATAATTTTATACATTCTTGTGGTCGAAGGGACGTGAATTTAGTAAATCCTATTTTCACATCAGGAAACTTATGTTTAAACTCCGCATAAGCTTCATTTAATGCACATAGCAATAAGCGCTTTTGTGTTTTTATGCGCTCATCTCCTTTTTTAAAAGATATTGCATCTCGTTTGCCTGGCAATAATCTACTGATTTCATCACTTTTATAGAACTGCTCCACAACATTTATATCTGTTGTGGATACACCTCTTTTATCCGTCTCAGATGGATGCTGACAATTACACCGGCACACAAAAAAAATTAAGTAGAATGTGCATTTGACCGGACCTACCTACGGGTACGTATTTTGCTCCGCTGAATCCAAATTCGAGGTCAGTTTGACCCCTACACCCTCGTAGGGAAAAATTTTTTTTTTACTAAATTTATGATAAGGGGCGGAAAAATCGTCGAATTTTCATGAAAATTTCAGGAAACATGTATTTTAATAGTCTTAATATGGGATTTAATTTTTATGAAAAAATTATAATTTTTTCGGCCACAATTGGCATTTTTCGTTAAAATTTGGCAAATGTGGTTTTTCGAAGTTATCTCAAAATTTCGAGGGTGTAGGGGTCAAACTGACCTCAAATTCGTATTCAGCGGACCAAAATACGTACCCGTAGGTAGGTCCGGTCAAATGCACATTTTACTTAATTTCACCGGCACACAAGAAAAATTAAGTAGAATGTGCATTTGACCGGAAATACCTACGGGTACGTATTTTGATCCGCTGAATCAGAATTCAAGGTCAGTTTGACCCCTACACCCTCGAAATTTCAAGATAACTTCGAAAAACCGCATTTGCCAAATTTTAACGAAAAATGCCAATTGTGGCCGAAAAAATTAAAATATTTTCATAAAAATTAAATCCCATATTAAGACTATTAAAATACATGTTTCCTGAAATTTTCATGAAAATTCGACGATTTTTCCGCGCCTTATCATAAATTTAGTAAAAAAAAAAATTTTTACTTTTCTCGAAATTTTGAGGGTGTAGGGGTCAAACTGACCTCGAATTCGGATTCAACGGACCAAAATACGTACTCGTAGGTAGGTCCGGTCAAATGCACATTCTACTTAATTTTTTTTGTGTGCCGGTGTTATTTTTATGTAGAGTTTTACTTTTTTCAACCAAATGACGCGTAGCATTACTGTTGTTTGTTATAATAATTATACTGTTATTATAATTATATTATTATATTTAAAAATATAATAATTTATATTATTATATTTAAAGAAATTCTACTTGAAGTCGTACTTTTCATTTACCAAAGGCTATCTATAAACTAAAAATAAACCAAATTAAAAAGGGTCGAGTCAAAATGTCGCAAAATTTTGCTGAACTTGACTGAAATTGCTTTTTAAAAAGTTTATTTATTAATAAAATATTTGATATTTAACATAAAAAAAAAATCTGAATCTAAAAATCGCCATTTTTATAATTTTCCTTCAGAACAAAAAAAACTGATTCCCGACAGTCATATGCACAACGAATTTTATCTCTAAAACAAAAAATATAGCTAGTCCTAAACTTTCACAAGTTGTTAGATATAAAATAAGCTTCAATTTAGTTAATCGCTCGTCAAAATGCACTCACATCACAAAATAACAAAAATTGAGGGGCACCCTGTGAAGACCCCTGGTCGAAAAAAAAAATTCTAAGAGAACTTGTATTTTTTATTTATCAAAGACTATCTATAAACAAAAAATAATCAAAATTAAAAGGGGTCAAGTCAAAACGTTGTTGAATCTTCGTGAAATTGC
>OY856186.1:274468454-274599787 GCA_963693315.1 Diogma glabrata
TTATTTTAATCATTCAAAACAAATATATTCAATATATTTTGTTATATTAAACCATATATTAAACCAAGCAAGACAATTTTTGCAGCAAATCATCAAATGCATTTTTTTTCAGATATTTGATTTAAAATCATATTCTATTAGTTATGGGTGACATTTTAATCATATAACTCAGCAGTTTTCATCTAGCCACGCAAACAAAAAAAAATTAAAAACGAAACCACAAATTGTTGAGGTTATGTTTTGATTAATTCAATTTTTTTTCTTTTTGAAAAACTTAAATAATTTTTGCTATATATCCTACAAACACCGCATAAACTAATTCATTAATTCACTATAAATAAATTTTGCTAATCGTATTGTAATAATCCCTTTCTGAGACGATTAATATTAATGCTTTTACTTTAACTAATTTCACGGCATTTTGTTTTTTTGTACTATCACAGTTGTTACTATTTAAAAATGATTTTAAATTTTTCAGATGAGATTAAAATTTACTATTATATTACTAACGATTATTATTACAAAAAACAAATAAATAAAAATTGATTCACTAGATTCCTTATTATTTTTAATCTAAGAATGACCTTATTATTAAGCAACCAGACATTCCATGTTTTCTTTAATTCCAACTCATCCGTCAAGATTTTTAATGCCAACTCATTCAAAATTTAATGTCAACTCCTCATTTTAATCGGTTGGATTCTCGTATTTATAATCATAACAAACATCAAAATAATGCCTTCGAAATCTACGTTTATTAATAATGAATAATATTATTGTGTGGAAACGTAGAAATTGCAGTTGCACTACAGAACCACACAATGCAACTGATGAAACATCCTTATTACAAAGTATACGTCTTTTTGTTTTCATTTTAATCCCAAATCAGTCACAAAAATCACTTTTCAATTATTAGTAATATATTTTCTTAAATTACAATAGTTTTACCACTTTCACTTAAGTGTAATTCTTTTTGTTTTAATTATTTCTAAATTCACTCCTTACGAAAACAAAAATTTATCTCTCAACCAACTCAATAACAACTTATCCAACTCCGCAACACAAACTAACTTATTTTTTTTTCATAAAAAAAACTAACCTTCAATGGCACAAGCCAAAATGAAAAATACAAGGCCAGCATGAATTTTCTTTTACTGTTAAATTGCATATTCTGCAATTCGATTCTTTTTAATTTTCATAATTATGTACAAAAATTATGAATGGAAAAAAAAAGAGTTGATACTAGCTTCCGGAAGTGTCAAATTTTAGAAATAGTTTAAATAATTATGTTCTTAGACACAATTGAGTTGAGAAGTATAGTGACATCGAAGATCTCTATAGTATATTTCTATAGGTAAAGAGGACGGAAAGGGAAGCACAACTCACAAGAAATATCTTGCCCATTACAGGACAGGACGAAAGGCGGCAGCCAGCTGACTACATTCGTCCTGAGAATCTTAGAAAAAATTAAAAACAGAAATGGGAGCCAAGCTCGAACCCAAACCCCGAGATAGACTCTCAGGCTCTACAGACTGAATTAGCCGGGCCAGACAAAAAAAATTTACCCAAAGCAAAAAAAAACACAAAAAGACAAAAAGGACAAAAATAATAACCAAAAAAAAAATTATAAGGAGCCAAATAAAATATATCCAAAAACAAATTCAAGAGAAACTTGAGCAAGAAAAAATTCAATGGGAATAGGTGATAGCGAAATAATCGAGCTGATTAAAAAAACAATAAAATCTACAGGAAAAGAAGCAATTTAATAAAAATAACCTTTTTTGTTTTGGAAGAGTGTTTCGATGAAATCGAAGGACGGCCAGAGGACAGAGGTGGTCTAACTAAGGCTCAGAAAGCCAAGGGCTAGCATTTTCCTTCCCACTATCCCCTGCCAAGCCAAAAAGACACCACCGGAACACTCTGTGTGGAGGCTAAAGAGGTTGGTTTTGGAGTAGAGAAAGTCAGTTACAGAGGCCCGAACGACAGGTGGTTCATTTCCCTGTTTTCGTCCACTGGTCCGCGCTCTTCCTACCTTCTATCAGGTTACATTCTAACGAATAGACTCTACACTCTTACGAGTATTTTCGTAGACCATGGCAGTTGGATTAAATGAGCGTTACACCTGGTCACGACCCCGCATTGAGAACCTATGAATTTGGTGAAATAATCATGGTGGGATGACCTAGATGGTAAACCAACAGGGGTCAACAAGATCCAAGCCATATCACTTCACCACTCACGACCCTCTCGTAGCAGCCAATCAACACCCAACTAAGGTACACAGGATAATGAACCCCGTTAGAAACACAACACATCTGAAGGACCTTTCCTACCTTTGCGGTTCTAAAACAAACAAAATAAATTTGAACGTTAATATTGCCGGTGTGCCAAGGACTGACGAATTCTGCCTTTCACCCCCTAAAAAACAATTCTACAACAAACACTCAAAAATGTATAAACTCAACGTTAACGAATTGTTTGCGCCTTGCCTTTCGCACACAGAACAAAACTTTACCAAACAAATACCTCAAAAATAAACCCAACAGAATGGTCTGCACGTCATTACTTACAAGGACCTTGCCTTTGCCCACAGAACAAAACTGAACAACAAAAAAAATAAACATAACAGAATTGTCTGTGCGACAGGACTTACAAGGATCCTGCCTTTCACCTACAGAACGAAATTGAACAACAAACAAAACCTCAAAATACAAATGTTGTCTGTGCGTCAGCATATCTTGCCCTCCGCCCACAGAACAACCTTAGACAAAACCAAACTCACACATCAATACACAAATGTTGTCTGCGCGTCAGGACTTACAAGACTTACTCTTGCCTTCCTCCCACAGAACAACCAACAATTACAAAAATTCATACCAAAAATAAAATCTTAAAAAAAAATAATCATATATAATATAACGAGTCGTCAAATAATAGTCGATTATTTTTCATAATCATTATTACGAATGTCATTTGAGGTCCCGAGTGCGCGTAGCGCACGAGGGAAATTTTTGACCTCAAATGGCATGAGTGGTAATGTTGAAAAATAATCGACTAATAATTTGATGACGAGTTGTATTTAGCAGACAATTTAACGAACAGAAATAGTAACATTATTTCATACAACATATTCCTTTGTTGTCAAACAAAATTAAATATTATTTCATCTTAGTAGGCGCATAAATGTTATAAATTTGTAATTTATTTTTGAAAAATAAACATAAACATGCAATCATTTATGAATGAAAACGGACATTTTTACTATTTGCAAATTGCATTTTCACATAATTTTGTATATGCATTTTGGTTTTAAATTAATATATTAAAGTAGGCGGAAAATATTCGAAAATATTCGCTGTTCCTTCCTAACAGAAAAAAATAATCGAAACAAATCGTTTTGATTTGCTAAAAAATAGTAAATGAAGCGTTTTGATTGGACCTTATTGAAACTTTTGTTTTTGAGTTGAATTGTCTTAAATAAAATAAACAAAAAAATTAAAAACAAAATACAAACAAAACACATTTTCAAATTCAAACTAAAAATATGGAGGGGCTGAAATCTTAAGCTCTGATATATCAAGACTTCGGTTTTGGTTAAGGATTTTGATATAGTTTTCGGCATAAAACTTTTATGAGGACATTGTTTTTAGTTTTGGGCAGCGATGTATATCAAACATATTTCTTTGTTAAATAACATGTATTTTTTTATCTCTGTTTAGAAATTTATTACAGAACTAACACGAAACATCAATACGTTGCCGGAAAATCATAACAGATCATAAATTAACATAATTTATGCCCAATTTCTTCACACAAAGTTAAATCTTGGTTAAATCCAACTCTAGTTTAAACTAAGTTTAATTAAGAAAATGGGTTTCTGGGCAACAAAAAATCTCGAGTTAAATTTAACCGAAGGTTAAATTTAACTAGTCATTTGATCACCACTTAAATATTAAACTGCGGTTATTTCTACAATGACGCCCATGGTGGCGTGTTTAGAAAGTAGAAATACGTCAAATTTTGAAATATTTAAAATAAAGAGTTTGTTTCCGTTATAATAAATTTTGTTTATTGTTATATATAATTAAAAATAAAAAAATATAATTGAAAATAAAACAAAAATGGGGTTATTATGCAACATAAGTTATGCGCAAACTGTGTTTATTTGTCCTTCAACATACATTTGTATTTTAGGTAACGATCACAGAAGTACATTCAAATATGGAATCAATAATGGACGTAAATATTTTTTCCGACGAAGAGGAGGATGAATTTGTCATGGAAATAGTGATGTCTCCTAGACCGTACGTGATGATCGGTATCAACAAAATCAATTTGAGGCATGGAGTGATCTCTAATTTTTCACTAGGTTCCGCTTAACCAAAGGTACTTTTATGTTATTGTTTGGCGAAATAGAGGAACATGTATTTGTCAATTTCAAAAGGTAAAATTATTACTACGTACTGTACGGTACTCAAGTATATTTACATATAAAAATTTTGAATTGAAATCTGTAGGACTAGAGCAGGACTTTATCACCCATCAATCAACTGTTGCTCACTTTACGATTTTGTGCCACTGATAATTTCTTACGCACTAGTGGGGATTTTGGTGGTGTTTCGGTAAGCACGGTTTGTTGCGTGGTACGTAAGTAATTGAGGATTATCGCTTCTCTTGGACGCAGCTTAATTAAAAGCAGGGGATACGCTTAGCCTAGCAAGGATTTTATGCTTTAACCGGATTTCCACGGGTCATCGGATGTATCGATTGTACTACACACATTAGAATACAATCTCCAGGTAAAATCAGATTTATATTTTGCTATAGTTTGAGTGACATTTAACCGTATGTGTTTTTATCGCTATACTTTACAGAAGGGAACATTGCAGATTTGTATCGTAACAGGAAAGGCTATTTTTCTCCTAACGTGCAAGTTGTTTGTGACAGCAACTTGAAAGCAACCAATGTCGTTGTACGATGGCCTGGATACGCTACAATCAATCCCAAATAAAAACACGTAACATTATAGAACGGTTTTTCGGAGTCTGGAAACGTCGTTTTCCTGTTTTGAGCCTCGGAATGAGATTAAAAATAGAAACAGTTCAAGCTGTCATAGTTGCAAAAGCCGTTTTGCCTAATTTGGCTAGGGATGCTGGTGAAGAATAAACACCAGTGTTAGATAACATTCCCGATAATATGGCAGATATTAGTGAAAATGAAGAAGTAAAGGAACCTGAAATCCTAGGAGATAATGTTGTTCGTCGGCATTTAATTGATGACTACTTCACCATGTATGTACATTTATCTAATTCATATTCTGATGAACAAATATCTATCTTACATAATTTTTAGGTTGCCTTAAATACATAACATGCCCGTAATTAAAATAAAGCAGAAAAATCTTCGTTTTTAATTTTAATATCAATATTTTAATTTTATTATATAATGCATAAAGATTCCTTATTATATAATGTATATATGAAATATATAATCAGAATTCAAAAGTCCATGTTTATTTTTTGTATTTGTAATCTTTCTTTTTCTATGCTTAATTTTAAATTTTCTTTTTCAAGAGCAGCTATTTCGGCCTCGTCTCTAAATTTATTTTCTTTGGCCTTCCTCTCTAGCTCCACAAGTTCTATTTGTTTAAGAATAAGTGTTTTTTTTTTCAAATTAAAAATTTCATCCCTCGGTAGACTTTGAGACGTATTTCTTTTACTTTTGGTAATCGTAAAAAGAAATTTACTTGCAGATGATGGGTAAACGCCTATAAAAGAAAAATGTTTGTTACTATATGATTATTCGTAGCATAATGTTTCAACATTATTAATATATGACTAACTAAAAATGATATATATCTAACTTTTTAATATTTTGGATTATGGAATATTTGGCGACAGATTACATTCTAAATCTAAAACTTCCCTCTCTAAAATAAATCATGATAGTGACTTAAAAATAAAATGTGTTAACTGTTCAAACTTTTACCATACTAACTGTGTCAATTTACAAAAACCAAAAATCGAGTGTATATTAAAATGGAAAAACATTTGGAACTGTTCTTCATGTGAAGTTGTTGAGGAAGTTGTTCCAAACAACGATCAATTGTCTATTAAAATTACACTAGAAACTCTGTCATTACCATTCTGGAGCTTCAAAAATCTCTACATAACCATGTAAAACAATTTGGCGATAAATTTGCATTACTTGAGGAAAAACTTTCGACAGTTGAGGCGGTTTCTGTTAAGTTTGAATATATGGAGCAGTAAAACATTCAGTTAAAAAGCAAATTAAATCTTATGGAGTTAAAAATAGATCAAATGGAGCAAGATGTAAGAAATAATTGGTTCGAAATTAATGGCGTTCCCGTAACTGCTGACGAATCTGTTTTGGAAATAGCTTGCAACATTTTTAAAAAACGGGACTAACTGCGAGTTATCACCCTATGATGTTAGCAGTTGTTATCGTATGCAGTCAGTTAAACAAACAACTATGCCACCACCTGTAATAGTCAAGTCTACGAGGCAAATGGTAAAAGACAAGATAATTATGGATAAGAAAACAAACATCCAAAACCTTTCTACGAAGCTCATGAACTCTACTTGTAGAAACCCAACACCAATTTATATTAATGGCTGTCCTACCTTTTCACGGAAACAATTATATTTGGAGGCAAAGAAAATGCAAAAAATTAAGAATTTCAAATTTTTATGGACAAGAAATGAGCAACTAATGATGAGGAAAACACATAAAAGTAATATTATTTTCATTCGAGGATCGAGAGATCTGTAGGAGTTAGTTTAAAGTTTATCTTTTTCCAAAACTCACAAGTAAACAAATTTTTTTTTTTAAATGCTCGATGAAAATAATATTATAATATCTTCTACGTCATCATCATCATTTTTGTTAACCACTCCATAACTAAACGAAGGTCATCAACACATTCTAGAAAACAAGTTCAACATAAAATATCAAAATATTAGAAGTATGCGCTCTAACTTTGATCTTTTTTTGAGTCATATAAATAATGCAATTTTACCGGATTTAATTTTTTTGAGCGAAACATGGTTTAATTAGCTCAAGTGAAATCAATTCTTTTTGTTTAAATGAGTATAATCTTGAAGTAAATTGTAATGACGATTACAGAGCGGGAGGTGTTGCTGTTTTTATAAATAAACAGTTTCTGTACACAACAAAGAATTATAAAGTATCATCAGCTGATTGTCTTTTGGTGAGTGTTGTTTTTAATAAGGTAACTTTTGATTTTTTGTGTGTTTATAGAATTCAGTCAACATCTGCTAATGTCTATATTGCTGAGTTAATTAATATCATTGATTCTATTAAAAATAAAAACCTTTTTGTCTTAGGGGATATGCATATAGATATTCTTAAACAATCACCTTTGATAGATGAGTATCTGCTGTCCTGAAATTTCATCCTGATTTTACAAAACATCAATCTGAATTTAAAAAAATTGATTATGAGAAACTAAACTCTTTGTTATCAAATGAGAATCGAGATTTAATTTATGTTCAAAATAATGCCACCGTTGCGTTCGATTATTTTATTTCAATCTTATTCGAGCACATAGAGGCGTCAACTACTACTATTAAATCTTTTCGTGGTACAACTTTTAGAAAGTTAAAGCCCTGGATGACAGACCATCTCTCTCGCGAGATTGATATTAAAAACAAACTTTATAAGAAATTAAAGAAACATCCTAGCTATTTTCAACTGAAAAAACCATACAAAAAAAAGTGTAAAATATTAAAAAATCTTATTTCAGAGACGAAGTTAAAGTATTTTCACAGTAAGTTTCAGGGATATGAGGGAAACATAAAAATGCAGTGGAGTATTGTGAATGAAATTATAAAGAACAAGTAAACTCAGACGTCGGTTAAATCTATAAGAAGACCTTTAGATAATTTTCAAGAAACAGGTACTAAAGAGATAGCGAAACTTTTTTTAAATACTCCTTGTATCACAAAAAATCCCGTAGGAAATATTGGCAGAAAATCCACATCTTTTGTAAATGATATCTGCAACCAAACGATTTTTGTAAGCCCAGCTACACCCAATGAACTAATTTCATCTCTCAAGAACAAAAAATCAAAAGGAGATGATGGCATCAATAGTTTCGTGATCAAAAGAGTCTCTGAAAATATTGTAGAGGTGTTAACGTTTATTTTCAACTTGTCTTTGGAAACGGATCAATTTCCAAACCAATTAAAGAACACTGTAGTAATTCCGTTGTATAAGAAGGGACCTAAAGATGAATGTAACAACTACAGACCCATATCTCTTTTAAATACTTTTTCTAAAATTTTAGAAAAAAGTTTCAAAACCAGATTAATGAATTTTTTTGATAAAATAAAGTTCCCTGATGATTGCCAATTCGGTTTTAGATCCAAAAATCCACCGAGGATGCTCTTTTAAAATTTACTCGCCCCATATATGAGGGATTAAATAGCGGCTTCAGAGTAGGTGTATTGTTTGCTGACATAAAGAAGGCTTTTGATACTGTTGATCATACTGTATTATTACAAAAAATATGGGACATAGGACTTCCTACCTAAATGGAAGATCACAAAGAGTAAGACTAAATGGTGTTTTCAGCAGTGACGGCCAAACTCATACTCGTGTACCGCAAGGCTCTGTTTTGGGTCCTATATTGTTTTTAATTTATCTTAATTCTATATTTAAAATGAATTTCAAATGGACATTAATAGCCTTCGCAGATGATATTGCTTTTATCTATGTAGGTCAATCAATGCAAGAAATTGAAATAAATATTGAACATGATCTTAAACTATTGAGATTTTGGTTGGATGAGCATTATATGTGTTTAAGTGCAAAATCAGAAGTAATGTTTTTTGATATTACAAAAACTGTAATGCCATCAAGGCCGTTAGTTTACCATACTTTAAGTTGCACGGGTGGTGTTTTTAGTGATCTTTGCATAAATATTGAGGTTGTTGATCGGTTTAAATATTTAGGTTTAACTTTGGATTCCAAATTAAATTGGAAATATCATATAGCTTCTGTAAAAATTGATCTTTTTAATGCAATCAGGAAAATTTATTTATTGAAAAATATATGTCCTAATTCTTTTCTGAAAGCAATATATTTTGCCTTTGTACACTCTAAGTTGCAATATGGAATAACATGCTGGGGTGGTGTTTATGTATCAAATATAAAAGTACTTATAACCACTCAAAAGCATGCTCTTAAAGTTATTTTTGGTTTTAAAAGGAATCAGCATGCTTACCCATTGTTTAAATTGATAAACACATTACCTCTAAGAAATCTATACGTATATAAGGTATTGAATGAACTCTATAGACAGAGTGGTGACACTGGAATACAATGCAATGTTTCTATCAAAAGATCTATCAAAATAACTCAGTTTCTACTCCTAGACCTAGAACTGAACATTTTAAATAGGCCTTCGTATTCAGTGCACTATTTTTATTTAAAAAGTTACTGGATAGCATTAAACAAATTACTACATCAAGATCTTTCAAAATAGAAATCTGGCTGAATCTTTTTTATAATATTGATTTTTTATTTGAATGTTTAGCCTAAATAAGATTAAATGTTTTTGTTTTCTTTTATTTATTTTTTTTTTCTAATGTAAAATAAAATGTAATGTTACAACAAAACAAATTAAATTTACATTTCAACCGATGCTGCAAAAGATATAGAATAATGCCTACATATATTAACATCAAAGTCAACAAAAGATTCAAAGCCGCACAAATAGCTAAACAAACAGCAGAAGCTACATGGTTAAAAAAACAAATTCAAGAACTCTACACAAAAATAAATTACATAACATTAGAAGTATACAACCTACAATTACTAATATCCAAACAATATCATCAAATAGAATACGAAATAATAATGGAATCGGTAAAGAATGATATGGAAAGCACGATAAAAAAGAAAAGTGAAAACATAAAATTGAAATTAAAAAAATTAAAAGAATCAAAACTAGTAGAAATGGGAACTCATCATAATAACATAATAAATCAATATAGACCGCCACAATATAACAATAGAATAGAAAATTACACTGAAATACAATTTAACAATCAAGAAACTCAACTATTGGAAAAAGGATTGAAATACGGCATACAGCCTAACAACACAACAAAAGAAATAAATGAAAATCTGTTAGAAATAGAAAATTCAATATTGAAAACTAACATTCACCACCAAAATGAAATCAGATCAATAATAGTTAATGAAATATCAGTAAAAATTAACAACTTAAACAATTCAAAAACCAACAACAGAAAAGAAATAAAAACAATACGCAGGATACAAAACAAGATCAAACAAAACAATGCCACAATAACCAAAGCAGATAAAGGGAATACATTAGTCATCTTAAAAACTACAGACTACAACAATAAGATAGATGAATACATCACTAATAACAACATCGAAAAATTAAGTAAAGATCCAACGAATGAATTTAATGCACAAATACAAAACTATCATTAACAAATCTATCAACATAATTTCTATCAACATAATCATCGTCTTTGGGAAATCACTACTTATAATTTTAGTTAAAATCAGGCGGATAATTTGCTGATAGCAAAGTTTTTTGTGTAATATTTTTGTGTACACATTCACATTCAAAAAGTCGGAATCAGCACGATTATCTCTATATGATAATACCCAGCCATATAATGGAGACGTTGAGTTATTTACAATATTTTTCAATTTTCTACATACATTTCTTTCTTTTTTCATTAAATGACTGTAAAATTTAACTTTACTCCCGCTATATGAAGAAGGCTAAAGTCGTCCTTTTTACATATAATCAAAGCGGCTGCAAAGTAACAAAATGTTTACTATTTTTTTACGGGGGCAATAAAGTAACGCCATTTCTTTTCCGTTTTTTACCGCGGCAGTAAATTGTCGTCATTTCCTTTCTATTTTTTAAGGCGGCTGTAAAGTAACATTTTGCATGATGACTGCGTTCATTTTAATGAATAAAACTCAATACATGAACACAGCCATCATATTGTTTTGAAAAAAAAACATCACATGTTTATAAAAAAATTGATGAACACATATTTATTAAAAATTTATAAAACGTTTGCCAACCAAATAATATATAATATAATTCGGAGCCAAAGTGACTTACTGTATTGTGTCTATAATTGTCGGCCTCCCAAAGGTCGGTCGCTAAACTATAGGCTCAACACAAAAGGTATCACTTTAGCTCCTAATTAAATTGATAACGTACTATTTACTGAATTTTTTTTTTTTTTTTAATAAAATATGTTGTGTAATAGGGTTTAGAATATGTGTCACAACAACACATAAATACCTTTTAAGACCTAGGTCTAGACCTGGGTCCCACAACAACTGGCGTTCCAAGGTGTAGACTAACGCTTTTTTTAAACATCTGTGGGTTGAAGCCACCTGAGACTAAGTGTTCCGGCAAACTATTCCATTTGTACGCAGTTCGGACAAAGAAGTCTCTCTTCGATCTGCCAGTATGACAGCGCGGGATCTTTACCGTTTCACTGGCTGCGGCAGCCGATTGCCGAGTGGAACGGGGGTAAGAATAAGTTTGAGGCATGATGCCGCTGATTTCATCTGAGCACTGCTGATGACGATATTTTTAAAAAACAACGAGCTCAGCAACAGTGCGACGATGTTGTACACTGTTTTAAAAATTTACTATAATAATCGTAGGAATCAATTTTGCCTACATTAATCGTAGTAAAAATATGTTTACTGTTAATATTACTATTAAAGGGTAATGTTACATGACAATGGTAAAATATGTACTACTCGAAGAGTAATTTTACTAAAGTAAATAAATTTTATATGTTCGTTGCTGCTAATTTTGCTCATAGCGAGTAAATTTCAATTATACTAGTAATTTTACTAATTTTTGCAGTTAAAATTTTACTCTTACGTAACAATATTATAGTTCAGCTGGTAAGATTAATTTGATTTTTCCTTCACTTTCCCTATAGTAATTAACAAAAGATATTGAACTTCAGATAATAAAATATATTTTATTTCAAAGTATTTTTAAATTCATGATATTAACAATACTTTTTTAAATAATTGATTAAAGTATAATACTTAATATTAAAATTTTTAGAATAACTACAAATTTATTTTAAAAAGTCAAATCATAATTTTTAATTAATTAATTAGTTAATTTTTTACACAAACATTGCTGCCAAAAGTAGTTCAATAGCACAACTTGATGCTTAAAATCTTTTGCATTCTACAAAATAAATTTTTTTCTCTGAATTAACTTCTACTTCGGCTCTAGAAGAGCTGTGCGAACGTGTTGGCCTAATCGTATTTGCTTTTGTTGCGGAAAGTGATGTTCCAATTCAATCTATAAATAAGAAAAGATAATTCTTAAGGGACTTCGTTTTGTTTGATTAGAGCAAACTCAATTTTTTGTCAAAAAACACGCCAAATTTTTAAGAGATAATATCAAAGTTTTCTTTGAAATATTTTGATCTCACTACGATCCTGCTGTAACATTTAAAAAAAATGTAAAAGTTAATTTAAAAGTAAAAATGTATTTACATGTAAAAGCAAATGTTTATAAGTTTGAAAGCACTACGAATAAAAACTGAAACGGGCTGTGGAACGTATTAAGGCAATTTTGAATAAGTTCAGTGAGATAAAACTCTTATATTCAATACTCTTTTTGCAGGCGATTGTTGCTACTACACTGAAACAATTTTATTTTTATGTAATTTATACATACTTGCCCATCGGTTGGATATCTTCCAAACATTTGTTGATAATTCCTATAATTATAAAAGCATATCCGTTAATCCATTTAAATAAAGCAAAAACCTTCACTCTTACCTGTAGATTGTAGATTGATAACACGAGTAAAAAATAGTATCAGTTAGTTTTCAAATTATATAAAATAGAAAAATTTGAAAATTTTGAATAAAAATGACAGCAAAAATTTGACTACTCGATTTAAAAAAAAAATGTTTGCAATTTTTACCGTCTATTGCATAAAAAATAATCTTTTATCGTGTAATTTTTTTTTTTTAAATAGTATTTTTAATCTAAAACTGTAGTAAATTTAATAGTTAAAAAGTATAATTTCACAATTTGTTTTATTTTACTATGATTATCTTAGTTATATTAATGCTTTTGGATTGAAAACAACGATTACTACAATTAATGTAATATGAAATATTTGACAATTGATTTTTCCTGCAATTAAGCGAGCAAACATTTACTAGATTTTTGGAGTGTTTTTAATTTATTTTGAAACAGTGTAGGGAATCAAGTTTTGATGTCAAAGTTCGATCACCTACAATTCGTATAGCTCGCTTTTGAACAGAGTCCAAGAGGGCCAAGATGGAAACAGAGGCAGCACCCCAAACTTGACAGCAGTACTCCATACAGGGACGAATATAGGACTTATAAACATGGAGCAATTGGTATGGAGTGAAAAATTTTTTGCATCTATTTAGGAGGCCGAGTTTTTTAGACGCGCTTTTTGCCATCGCCATTACATGATCGTTCCAGAGTAGGTCATTTGAAACTGTGACACCCAATAAACGAATGTTTTTACATTCACCTATTGGTTCATCACACATACTAAATAAAATATCTTTGGAGAACTCGGTCTTTAATCTGGAAACAATCAACAGCTGTGTTTTGGTGGAGTTGAAATTGACAAGGTTTTGGTCACCCCAGTCGGCGACTTTATTCAGGTCTTTGTTCACGTTTATGGCAGCGTCTCTCCGGGCAGGATTAATTCGTTCGTGCATTTGACCTTTTGAAGGTAGGGGCTCGAACGACTTGTGCAGAGTACTATCATCTGCAAAACTATTTATTGGGTTACTGGTGATTTTCAACAATTCGTTGATATAAATCAAAAATAGGGTTAGGGACAATACTGAGCCTTGGGGTACACCAGCGTTAATTAGTTTAGACTCAGAAGAAAATCCGTCTAAGGTTACCGAAATGTATCGCTTGGATAGAAAATTTTGAATCAGCTTCACAACATTGGGATGAAAACCGTACGCAACGAGCTTGTTGATTAAGTTGGCATGCCAGACTCGATCGAATGCCTTGGAGATGTCTAAAGCGATAACGTATGTTTCACCACCTTTATCAAGTATGCTGTTCCAACAATGCGCTACATAGTTTAATAGATCGGTAGTTGATCTTTTGTTTCGAAAACCGTATTGGCTGTCGGATATTAAATGATTTTCTTCCAGAAATTTTGAAATATGTGTATTAATATAATGCTCATAGACTTTGGATAGGACCGAAAGTAAAGCTATTGGCCTATAATTTGAGATATTGGATTTTGGTCCCTTTTTGGGGACGGGCTGGACATTTGCCAACTTCCAGCACGAGGGAAATATACCAGATTTGTAGGATTGGTAGAATATTTTAGTTAAAGTTGGTGCAAGTTCTTTGGAAAAGGTTTTTAAAATAACGGGTGGAATATTGTCCATTCTGATGCTTTGTTGATGTTTAACCCCTTTAAAAGTTTAGCGACTATTTTGAGTTTGAAGTGAAGTTCATTCATATTAACTCCTGAAGACTGGATTTGGGGTATTTCTTCAGGAGTTTCCAAAACAGTGGAGTTCACAGCAAAGCGTTCAGCGAACAAGTTAGCTTTTCTTGCGGGATCATTGACGATTTAATCACCATCAATAATAGGGGGAATAGAAAATTTTGTACCAGAATTTAAAGAATTAATGGCACTGTAGAAACTCTTGTCAGAAACAGACATAGACGTAAGTTTTGAGGCTTTCGCTCTGTCAATTTCGGACTTTTCGTTTGAGATAATCTGATTAGATATTTTGTTGGCCTTTAGATATTGGGATCGATTAGTGGGAGTTTTGTTATGAATCCAAATATTAAATGATCTACGTTTGTTTCTAAGTGCCGTTTTGGCAGCTTTCGAATACAAGTATTTTTGTTTGGGTTTTACTATGGAGAAAGGGACAAATTTATTGATAGCAAATTCGATGGTTTCTGTAAAGTTTTGAGCAGAAACATTTACATTGTCAGTGTAAAAACAATGACGGTCGAACTCGAAAGGGAAACCATGGAAAAAAGAAAATTTTGAAAACCACTCTTATCCATTTTTGAGTAGCGAAATATTTTACAGGGAGCTGTAGTTTGAAGTAAATCAGTTTTGATAATTGATGAAATTAAATAATGATCAGAATTTCCAATACTACCTTTCGCGACATCGACACTCGTAATATCTGGCATTGTGGTAAGATAGAGATCTAAAAGAAAACTATTTTCACCGCCATTACGGGGAGTGAAAGTCGGGCTTTTAACAATTTGGAATAGGCCCTGAGATGCGGCAAAAATTTCTGCCAGTTTTCCACTATTGTCAACATCGTCGGTCGATTTGGAGAATTTCGACCATGATTTGTTGTGGACGTTGAAGTCACCGGTAACGATAACTTCACAATTAGGGGACTTTGCTCTAATCTCGTCCACAATTTTTGTCAGCATATTAAAAAAGTTTGGGTTACGTTTGTTGGGGGACCGGTATAAAGCTATTGTAAAAAAAGTCATTTCTGGAAGACAAATCTTTAAAACCATTGTATTGAAGCCGTCACCGTGTAGTTCAAAATATAGAAAGCGCGTGTACGCAACACTCTCATGAATGAATGCGCACACGCCCTGATGGAGTTTGAAAGCTGATTCGAGCCTATATTTGGAATTAAGCGATTCTATAAAGAGAAAATTTTCAGAAACTTGTGTTTCTGTAAGGAATAGAATGTTCGGTTTGTCGTGCTCAAGATGATGTTGCACGTGGTCATGGTTAGCGTTCAATCCGCAGATGTTCTGAACATGTATTTTAAAATTTTTTATTGATTCATATATGTTTTGTCCCTGCAAATTCCGTGGACATGCCGCTTTATGGGCGGGTGGATTACGCAAATTTGCTTTACCACTTGCAGACTTATTTTTTTTCGGTTGTACTGCCATATATATATATATATATATATATATATATATATATATATATATATATATATATATATATATATATATATATATATATATATATATATATATATATATATATATATATATATATATATATATATATATATATATATATATATATATATATATATATATATATATATATATATATATATATATATATATATATATATATATATATATATATATATATATCAAAATGTTTATTTTATTTTTTTATGTTTTATTTTAAAATGCATAACTAAGTAAAAAATCCTATCATACTACAAAATATGACATATGCCAATATTTTATGATAAGATGAAGAAATAATAACAAAATAATAAGTGAAAAACAAATTGTGAGAAATTTGCGGAAAACAAAAAAAAACTAAATGCCAATAATCCAGCTGATGTAGCGCACCCCAGACGCACCGCCCACCACCTCAATCGAGGCACAAAGCCCACACATAGCTACGTGTTGGTCCGATTCCTCGGAAGAGCTTATGAGCGGTACCGCTACGGAACGCTGCCCAGCTAAGACTGGAAGTGCTACCGTTGACTAATTAAAGTTCGTCCGCCAGCACCCTAAGATATCATCTTGGCTAATGACATCTCCTGACATTGCCAGTGGTATGTGATATCTCACGCTAACTCATATGTCAATGCCAGGGACTGGAGTACGCAGGGTAGTCAGACCCGTAGATCAACATTGATCATAATCGATCAAAATCGATCCCTCCTGCGGGATTTATTGTAATTTATTGTGTAATGTAATTTATTGTAATAAGTAAATTAAGATGCAAGGACATGAAGCTACAGTTTTTGGACGAATGTTGATTTACACCTACATTAAGTCCAAAATAGCTTATGTCCGTGCGTCATATACGAATTTATTCGCCGCAACCAGCAAGCAAAATATTAAAAAAATTGTGTTTTTTTTTTAATAAAATGTGTTGTGTAGTAGGCATTACAATATGTGTCACAACAACACATAAAAGCTTTTAAGATCAAGGTCCCACAACATTCGCAAATTTAAAATTTTGATTTAGAATAAACAATTTTTTCGGCTAACGGCTGTAAAGTTTAACTTTACTTCCGCTGGGGAGTAGCTAAAGTCTTACTTTTTAGCCGGCGGCTGCAAAAGTGACGTCATTTTTACTTTTTCTGCCGGCGGCTGTAAAGTAACTTCCATATTTTTACGGCGGCTGTAAAGTAATTTTCATATTTTTACGGCGGCTGTAAAGTAATTTTCATATTTTTACGGCGGCAGTAAAGTGAAATAAAATGATATTATTAATTTGTTCAAAACAGAATGCATTTCAGTTCATTTTAATGAATAAAAATAAAAAAAAATTAATTTCAGAAAATTTATTACCTAAAACATATTTTTAAAAAATTTGATGCATTAATTTCATATTTTTAAACAAATTTAAACGTTTGCCGAAAAAATAGTGTATTGAATTCGGAGCTAAAGTGACTTTTTGTGTTTCGTCTATAATTGTCGGCCTCCCTACGGTCGGCCGCCAAACTATAGACTCAACACAAAAAGTACGACTTTAGCTCCTAATTCAATAATATACTATTTTTTCTACTTCAAGCTACGAAAATGTAATTTTAATATATAGTAAAACCTATGTGAAAGGGAAACTTTTTCTTAGTAGTGACTGAAAATGTTTTCAGTCATTAGGACTGAAAGTAAATAAGTTTCGGTAGTCGCCTACAGGTGGTGGTTATTTAAAGGATTGAATATTTGAGATTGAATTTGATTTGCTGTTTCTGTTGTTGTTTCGGTTGTTGTGTTTATTTCTGTCAATATCGCAGTATTTTGAAGGGATTGAATACTTTGAATATTTTGATCGAATCGAATCGAAACTAATCATTATAACAATTGTGTGTAATTAATTAATTAAACTAATAATGGGTGTGTTTTTTTCTATATCGGAGAAATCGATAGTTTGAGTTTTAATAAAATTTATTTATTTATTTAATAAATTTTTTTTATTTTTTTTTGGCGGAAAGAACTCAGAGAAAGTTCTTTCCTCAAAAAAAAAATAAAAAAAATTTATTAAATAAATAAATAAATTTTATTAAAAAATTTATTTTATTTGTTTTTAATTGAAACTTTACCTACAATTTTTTAAATTTATACTTAAAACGATGACTTCCAGTCGGTAAAAAAAATATCTGTGATATCTATAAAAGTTTTTAGAGAAAATATATGAACTATTTTCATTATTCATATTGTCAAATTCATCTACTAAAAACTTACAAAACGACATATCTAAATTTGACTTTGTAAAAAATAAACAAGATTGTATTTATATATAGAATTTTTACCAGTGTAAAATAATATTACTATTGTGTTCGCTTGTTATTATTCCATCTGTAGGCGAACACAATAATAACATTATTTTACACTGGTAAAAATGCTATATATAAATAAAATCTTGTTTATTTTATTGTTGTCTTGTTTATTTTTATTTACACAGTCAAATTTAGATATGTCGTTTTATAAGTTTTTGTAGATGAATTTGTAAATATTAGCATTTATATTTACAAGCGTAGAAAAAATAGCGTTTTCTACGCGTGGTAAAAACTTTTTTGCGTTCCTGAACTTATTCCACCCGACGCTAACGTGTCTCGTGGATAAACCGTTCAGTCACGCAAAAAGAGACGTTTTCACCACTTGTATAAAAATCTACTATATTTATATAATTTAAACAAATGTAAATGTTTTTTCTTTTTTTGGACGCAACTATGACAACAAAATAAAGGGTTTAAAAGTGACACTTTACGACCAAAAAATACAGTAAAAAGGTAACACTTTAATATGTAGGCGAATAAAAACGTTTAGTTTATATAGGGAACAACTACATAATTCGTTACAGTAAAACCCTATGTTGTGGTAAATATACCCTAGACGAAAAAAATTACGGTCAAAATATTATTTACTTAATTTGTACTCATATTTCATTGGATTGACCGCTGAACACGGTTTAATGTGTGGTTTATGTTTTGTTTATGAAGTCCAACACTACACTTGCACTACAACCTTGACCTAGGTAGAAGGTTGTCTACCGTGTCAAGTTTTAACTTGATTCTGAAAGCTGCAACTTGGTTTCGAAAGCTTTGACATTACCAGATATGTCTTGCCACTTACAGGATTTACCGAATAGAATTATTTATGAATAGGTGGAAATTATAGAAGAACTTTTGCATGGTGTTGTTTTCTGTATCCTTGTTTTTTACAGACTACGAATAAAATTTGTGCAAAGGAAATGGTTGGTGATTATTTTATTTTACTCTAAAAATAAAATAAAATATTTATTTTATTCAATTGTGTTTTAATTTAACTGTAATAAAAAGCCTAAATTGGTAGATTTCTGCATTCAAAAAATTCTTCAAAAGCAATAAACTAAAATCCAAAATCAATTCAATATCGGCCACTAAATTATATTCAAATGAATTTTTTTTGTTTCTGTTTTGATTATTTTTTCTCTTGTTTTCTTTACGTTTAAAGGTGTCTAATAATTAGCATAATTGTGTAACCGAAATGTCAATATATTGAACTGGATTATATATATTTATGGTTAGATTTAATTTTTGTTGTTGTTGCTGCTTTCTTTAGATTATAGTTAAAGTTCTTAAGTTTTTCTTTCTCTTATTTACAGCTTTTCAGTGTTATATTTATAAATAAAATTTCGAATAAAATCAATAATAGAAATGATTAGAAAATAAGGTTATCGTAATTATTACTATAAATTTTTTTTCTTTTAAAGGTTTTGAATCGAATATGATTTTAATTAAATAAATTGGTTTCTCGGTTTATGGTATAAAAACTCATAAAATTTCAATGGTCGAATGCATATTTTTAAAGGAAATTAAGCTTTTAAGATGTAACAGAATATTCTTCTGTAAATTTTCAGATTATGACTTAATCATTTTGAATTACGGTTATGTTTTAATTCTGATTGGTTTGAAAAAGATAGAACATGTTACATCGGAAGTAATGATTGTTTTATTTTAACTTTAGCAATTCGACAATTATTACGTCCATCATGTGTATTCAAGATCTATATAATTTCAGACTACGTTCACAAATAAAGGGCCTACAATTTTTTCCGCAAGATTCGAATTAAATCGAAAAGATAATTATTTTTCTTAATTGAAATTTTTTATTTGATCATAAAATACATATGTAGTATAGGATTGTGTATGGAATAGCACATCGGGCAAATGACCTACAGGGCACATGTGCACTCTATTTTTCAAATTTTCTATGACCGTTTTGCATAAGTATGGCTGAGTCTTATTAATTCAGCGTTGAATCTCCTCTATCAATGCACGGGTAACTGTGCATGATCAGAAAATTTCGCATGCAGTAATTGAATTGTTTCATGACATATATCGTCTTGTTGAAATAATTTTTCGCCTGATGTGGGCAGAAACGGTGGGCACTACCTCATTTTCAAATAAGTATGGTTCCATAATGTCTTCAGCTAAAAAGTCGCATCAGAACAGTAACACGCTTTTGTTTTTCGACAGTCACATGCAGGTTCTCTAAACCCCAAAAGTGGCAAACTTGGCAATTAACGAAGCCGTAAGGTGAAAATGAACTAGGATAGCTTGCTAGGTTGTTGAACAATTCATTCAACGAACTCCTATCGCTGTCTCTAGTTTATGGGCTTCCGTTTTCATGTCAATTAAACTTTGTAAGCATGAAAATTGATATGAACAACTTGATTTTGGACGGTGTGTTCGGTTTCACCAATTAATTCTAGAATTTTCCTCTTCTCATTTGCAAACCGTGGCCGCCACATTTTCATTGTTTTTTAAATATTTTGTAACAATAAAAACGCGTTATTCTCAAGTGTAGTGCTTTATTTGTACTAAACATTAATTTTCAGTTTTCAACCTGTTATTTTTGGTTGCAAACACTTTACCGCACATATGGAAGCAAATTCATATCTTGAATAATTTTTGGGATACTCTTTATAACACCGTTACTAAATCGTATATTTAACCCATAATTCCCTGTCTTGTTTAAATTGTATCAAAATTTAATAGGAGTTTTTGTTAAGAAATTTGTTTAGGTGCTATTGTAACTGCTACTTGCCTGAAAGGGTTATACAAGTTTTCGTTTTAAGACAATTTTTTTATTGCTAAGTAATTAAAACCGTAAAACTGAAAAATCTCAACTAGAACGTTAAAAAAGAATAACTTTTCGGTTTTTATATCTTTTTTATTGTTTATACGGTTAATTGTAGAATAAATAATAAAATTAAGATTTGCAAATTCCTAAACACCAACCAAAATTTTTCGGTTTGATGAGTTATGTATATATATATATATATATATATATATATATATATATATATATATATATATATATATATATATATATATATATATATATATATATATATATATATATATATATATATATATATATATATATATATTTCACGCAAGTTCAGCAAATTTTTGGGAAATTTTGATTTGACCCCTTTTAATTTTGATTATTTTTTGTTTATGGATAGTCTTTCATAAATAAAAAATAGAAGTTCTCTTAGAATTTTTTTTTCGACCAGGGGTCTTCACAGGGGGCCCCTCAATTTTTTGTTATTTTGGATATGAGTGCATTTTGACGAGCGATTGTAGAAAAACTACTGTTCGATTTTCATAAATGATATGTCGTTGAATAGGTATTAGAACAAAGTTTTTAAAAATGTACACTGTTAATTTTTTGAAATAGTTTTTAACGGTGTAACATAAGAAAAAAACGGTGTAATTGAAAAAAAGATGGCATAGCCTTTTTTTTTTTTAAACTAAATTGAAGCTTATTTTATATCTAACCACTTGTGAAAGTTTGGGACTTGCGTTATTTTTTGTTTTAAAGATAAAATTCGTTGTGCATATGACTGTCGGGAATCAGTTTTTTTTGTTCTGAAGGAAAGTTATAAAAATGGTGATTTTTAGATTCAGATTTTTTTTTATGATAAATATCAAATATTTTATTAATAAATGAACTTTTTAAAAAGCAATTTCAGTCAAGTTCAGCAAAATTTTGCGACATTTTGACTCGCCCCTTTTTAATTTGGTTTATTTTTAGTTTATAGATAGCCTTTGATAAATGAAAAATACGACTTCAAGTAGAATTTTTTTTAAATATAATAATATAAATTATTATATTTTTAAATATAATAATATAATTATAATAACAATATAATAATAATAACAAACAACAGTAATGCTACGCGTCATTTGGTTGAAAAAAGTAAAACTCTACATAAAAATAATTTTCAGCATTCATCTGAGACGGATAAAAGAGGTGTATCCACAACAGATATAAATGTTGTGGAGCAGTTCTATAAAAGTGATGAAATCAGTAGATTATTGCCAGGCAAACGAGATGCAATATCTTTTAAAAAAGGAGATGAGCGCATAAAAACACAAAATCGCTTATTGCTATGTACATTAAATGAAGCTTATGTGGAGTTTAAAAATAAGTTTCCTGATGTGAAAATAGGATTTGCTAAATTCACGTCCCTTCGACCACAAGAATGTATAAAATTATCCCAAGGAGTTCATAATGTGTGCGTGTGTGCCATACATCAAAATATAAAACTAATGATTCAACACTCTAAGATGTCTTGGATTACTGATGCTGCTTTCCAGAACTATAAAACATTAATTGACTTTGTTTCATGTGGTGAATTAACAGAAGATTGTCATACTTTGAAGTGCAATGAATGTTCAAAAAAACTTCAACAACTGGAAGAAAAATTACTAAATTATTTTGACGTTAAAGGAATCCTTGAAGTCAAATATCAACAATGGAATACCACTGAGCGATGCAATTTGGATACTTTAATAGAAACTGTAGAAGAATTTATGAAAAAATTTATTTATCGTTTACAAATTTTGATACCACACAACTTTATAGCAAAACAGCAATCTACATTCATTGAGGAAAAAAAATTAGAAGCAGGAAGTGCTTCGTTCAAGGGGATTTTTCTGAAAACTACGGCTTCATAATTCAGGATGCGGTTCAAGGCTATTATTATAATAATTCACAAGCTACTATTCATTCATTTGTCATTTATTTTAAAAGTGCCGCAAGTGAATATATACAGCACCGAAGTTTTATACTCATTTCGGATATAAACGATCACAACAGTAAGTTTAAAATAGGAATCTACCATGAACTTTGGATACGCCGATAAAAATGAATATCAATTAACAAAAAAAAAAATACAAAATCGTTTTGTAATTTAATGTTAAAATACAATCTTTTACTTTCTGATCATAATAACATAATACGAACATAATACTTCTCCAGTCAAAAGTTCCTAAATAGATTTTGTTATTTATACGGTTTTTTTGTTTGCAGACGAGACTGTCAAATTATTTTTTATAAGAGTGACAAGTGATTACTAAAAGTGACAAATAAACATTTCATTTTTTTATGCCATCTAATACAAAGAAAATAATTGCAGAACTGTTTTCCTATTCAAAAGAAACTTCTGTTTGTAAAATAAGTAAATCATTTTTAACAATTTTATTTATTGTACTACATATATAATTTTTATAATGTTTTAAAAAGTTTATCTAATATTAAAATATTTGATATTTAACATAAAAAAAAATCTCTTAGTTTATAACGCCATTTTTATAATTTTCCTTCAGAACAAAAAAAACTGATTCCCGACAGTCATATGCACAACGAATTTTATCTTTAAAACAAAAATAATGCAAGTCCCAAACTTTCACAAGTGGTTAGATATAAAATAAGCTTCAATTTAGTTAAAAAAAAAAAAGGCTATGCTATGCTAAAAAAAAACTTTGTTCTAATACCTATTCAACGACATATCATTTACGAAAATCGATTCAGAAGTTTTTCTACAATCGCTCGTCAAACCTCTTCGTGAAATTGCTCATATATATATATTTATATATATATATATATATATATATATATATATATATATATATATATATATATATATATATATATATATATATATATATATATATATATGTATATATATATATATATATATATATATATATATATATATATATATATATATATATATATATATATATATATATATATATATATATATATATTTATATATATTTATTTCATAAACTATAACGCCTATGGACCTAAAAATTGAGATGCGTATAAAACTAATCTGACTTCTCAAAAAGGGCTGTGATGCAAACTCTTCAAGAAAATACTTTTTTTACCGAGACAATTACGGTTTTTACAGTGAACAGTTTTTGAATTATTGTCGAAAAATGGCAACATTTCGTGCTCACCCGTAAAACAATTATTAAAAAAACTGAGTGAAATGTGCGTGTTACAAAATTTCTGCGCACAAAATTGTGCATAATACATGTCATGCACACAATGTGCACCATACCGTGCACATGATGGAAAACGCCTTTGCATATATGTGCATATAACCGTTAGCCGCTTGTTTAACGAATAATAAAAAAGGAAGCAAAACGAAATTATCATTATTTAATAAACAATGGATAAAAAAAATGGAAAGTGAAAAAGTAGTTAAAAATTTTCTAAAATAACTGGTTTCTTTTAACTTTTTATGGGATAAAATGACTTTCCTAATAATAAATTGATGAATTTTATTTTATTTTCATCTAAAATTATGTGCGAAAGAAATTTTTTGTAAAGGTTAAAGAGAACATTCACAAAATATAAACGGTCGATTTGAATAATTTATTTTAGTGACTCAAAAAAATTATTATATCTACTTAATATTTTTTGTTTGTACTTTGTTGATGTCGGTTTACTAATATTTAAATTAATTTTTTTATAATTTTAGGAAATTGTGGAATTTAATTTAAATTGTATAGTTCAGGAAATGTTGAAAAAATGGACGTAAATGAGGCACAAATGCAATCACACACATATATTTTCATTTTACAACTTCAAAATATGACCAAAATTTTCATTTGTCGCAATGACACAATCAAAAATATTCGTCTATGACAGGTTTATAACATAATAGAAGATCCTAGTTGTAAAAGTCACATATTTTTAGTCACAAATATTTTTTTTATTTATGTCTGAAAGTTCTATGCACATTTTGTATACGTGTTTTACATGTTTACATGAGTTAAAAATGTTAAACTAATACACATTGACATAGGTATGACTTTAGCACACAAATATTTTTAAACTTCAACTTAATTTAAAATATACACTAAAATATTTAAAAAATACTTTAAATTTAGTAAAATAAAAAAGTGCACGAAATGTGCATAGACTCCTTCACCATGCACATAATGTTTGTCGAATTAATTGACAGATAAAAATTCACAGAGAAAAGAAGTTTGATAAACTTTGAACAAAAACTATAGCGAAGTGACACATAATTATTCTTCTGTATTTTGAGAGGGTGATATTGAGAAAGGGTGGATCAAATCTTTTTTGACCAAACAACATGAAAGAGCACTTAATTTAAGAATCGTTGTAAGTTTTTTTAGAATTTTGTGCCACATAGTTTTTCAATTATTGTCAATATTATTGAATTATTATTTCAATTGATATTGTATTTTTACAAGTTGGTTCACTTTAATCTCTATTTAGTTACCATAAACAGAGCTAATGATAATATTGAGCGAGATGTAACATTTTGTGTATTATTTCGTATTTTTATTATATTCATATTTCGCATATTTTGTGTCTCTGTTTAAAATTGGTAACAAGCTGAGGTTGCACGAGACAAGATGAAACATGATTGGAACATTGGTATAAGTTATTGTTTTGTTAACTCAACAAATGTAATATGTATATGTTACATTTATATGTTACATTTCAGTTATATATATTAGATATATATATTATATATATATATATTAGATATATATATTAGATATATATATCAGATTAGTGTTTCTTTCGTTTACCAGTATTTTCTGTTGTGTTATAGAATTTAATTATATAATTATCCTTTAAAATTAAAAAGATAGTGTACATGTCCTTAAGAATTCGTCTCATAATTACAAGACGAAAACTGGAAAAATCAGCTCTTTTATAAGACGTCGGCGTGAACTTCTTGATTGTAGTGATCCGTTTACTATTCCCGATGCCAGATTTCGAAAAATATTTAGATTTCTTAAACATTTGGCCAAATCTGTTATAGATGACGTCTCAATATATATGGATAAACGGCAAAAAATAAATGGACTGCCTGTTTCTTGAGAATATTAATAAACTCGCTTTTATGCTACAGGTAAAATTTTATTTTAAATATGTTGAGATGTTAATAGTTTTTAGTTAAATGTTGATATAACTAAACATCGTTCACCATTAACCCGATAGTTTTGCAAATGATAGTACTCTGTACAAGTCACATTTTCAGTTGCATTTTTTTTTCTACATTTTTGTGCGTCTATACCAAATTTTGAGGACTAAACCGGAATGGAAAAATCTCATTTAGTACGAAATCGCATTCCACGAAATAATTCCATACAACCAGAATCTAGCTACAGTTGTATATTGTAATGTTTCAAAAATATTTTAATAAGTATCCTCTACATGATTTTTTTGAAATAATTTATAAGTTTTTTAAATTTATCAGACAATACTCAATACGTAATTTGAAATTGAAAAATTGCATGATATTTAGACCAAAATTTTACAACGAATGCTATTTTTCGATGAGTATGGGTGTTTTACCTCTGGAAAATGCCAACCTGCGCCACACAAAAACTGAAAACTTTACGTGCTACCCAAAAACGAAAAATAAGAAAATTTTCGAAATTTTATTATCATCATGAAATTCAAAAATATATATCTAAACACATTTCTATTGCTCTTTGTTTCATATTGTACCGCAGATTATTGTAAGAAATAAATAAAATTATAGAAAATCCTATTAGACTTATTCAAATAAAAACGCATGGTGTAGGAAAGACATAGAGAGACGAAAAATATGGTGAACTTTAAGCTTGAAAACATATTGCTTCCATAGTTCTTGAAACTGAATAACAACCTCATTGCAGCGTCCTTGTCTACAAACTTTTTCGAATTTTCTCTAAAAAGAACAATATTCATATTTGAAGAAATCAGCTAATAATTTGCTAATTTCATTCAATTCCGGCCTTTAAATTAAAACAAATTGTAATGAAGAGCTTTCTCATTGGCGAACGAATGAGAATGGCATAGCAGGATGCGTACCTAGTGTAATTTAACGCCGTAACGACTAAAGCTCAGCCATCGTGGATTTAGAAGATTTTTACCTGCTGCTTCAACACAAATGCAGAAATGTACGCAATTTACGAAAATACACAGAAATGGAAAAAAATACAAGTGAAAAACGGAGACTCTGGCGACCCCTTTTGCGAAAGAACCACTATCAGCGCGTCCAACCCCCACAATCACTTCCAGACGCCCACACACTCACGCTTCATACATGCTAACATGCACCCACACACTCAGACTGCGAAGCAAGACAATTAAGCGTTAAGACCCGCAGCAAGTATCGCAAGTGGTAGTACTCAAAATTTCGTTGTATGGCTGTCATCTGACCCACATGATACAGCTCGTAGACCACTGCCATCGCTGGTACCCCGTGAATTAAATATTAGAGCTCTGGAGAACGTCACACGCTACATGGAAAGTCTTTATTGATTATTTCCCTTTGTCTTTATTAATAACATTTTTAAAAATTTATAAAACCATAAGTAATTCCCAAAAAAAAATATTTCCAACTCAAAAAAATAAGTTATAAGTTCATTTGTAAGTTAAACAAACATGTCCAAACCAGTTTGTTTCAATACCTGTAGTTTACAGTTGGTTAATGAATAAGATGGTTAGTAAACATAAAACATGACAAGGATTTGTTATTTTTTGCTTGTATTACAGGTTATTCGAGAATGATCTTTGATTTACTTAAAAAATATAAATTCATAAATTTAGGTAATATAATAAAAGAAAAGGTATTTGGAATATAAGTATTACCTCGGAGCAAAAATATTCTGATTAGAATCATTTCCAATTTAGACTAAATGTGTCTCGCTACACGCGCCGCCAGTTCACACACACACGCAACGACAAGTACGCCCCCATTCAATCACTGATACACCCTTTCACACGCATTCATACTTCTCCGTTAAAAAAAGTAATTAAAATAAACCAAGTTCACTCACCCCATGTTTAATTCTCCAGGCTTCAACGTCTTAAGGTCTTAGCCCTCCATCAGCAGTGAATAATCCAACAGGTAAAGTATCACGGATAAAATTGTATAACTAATGCTGATGTGTTGAAATACGGTCGGAATGCGGCAGCAATGGCACCACTAATTTTGAACAAATGTTGCGGTGTGATACGGTTGAAATCCAGTAGTAACAGCAAAAATTTGATATCAATGTTGCGTTGAAATATGTATAATATCCGGTAGTAATAGTAAAACTTTGATACGACAACAAGTTTTCTTTCTTGAATTGAATTTTCTTTTTTTTAACACTATATTATTCTTGTTTTATTTTTATTTTATTATTTATTAAAATAAAACAATTATTTAAATAACGTTTAAATTTAAAAAAAAACCACAACACTTTAACAAAACAAAATGATAGAATTTAAATTCTTAAATTATAATAAAAGGAAATAACTGATTTTAACTACAACATAACTGAACTTGACTTAGTGATGGTTTTCAAGTATCATCTCCGACCAAGAGACGTCAAACCCGCACAAAATTCCAATAGGAAAAAGGAATAGACTAAGAGACCAAAAAAGCATATATCCATCTCTTTTATAGGATTATTAATATCGAAAAATTCGACAAAGTGTTTCTGTTGAAAGGAAATTTATATTAATTTATGTTATGTTAATAAATGTTAGGACCTTTTCCGTTAAAATAAAACCATCTGTTATTTTATCATACATAAAATTGTAAGATAATTTAACGAAATAAGTTATTTCCAACACATTTGTAAGAAATATTAAAATGAATTAAACGCAAGTTTAACCGATCTTACGATGGTTATGTGTTATGAAATAATAGTTTACTATAGTATTACAGTAAAATGTAGATCTATAATGGAAAGATAAATTGATAACAAAAATATCCATATAAGAAATCGAATACATAACTAATTGTAGGATAATAATTTTTTTCTATTGCGACGATTGGACAAATATGCACAGCTGTTTGAGGTTTGAAAACATTCAGGGCAATTACGGTTAGTGTCTGGAGAATTCAAATTTATGACGTATGGTGAAATAACGCTGGTGAAAACGCAGTGTGAGTCAATAATAGGAGATTGTAAAGGAAATATTATTGTTAATTGTTTTATGCTAAGAACAAATTTATGAAACGGAGACTATATGAAAATATGACTATGGATTGTAGACGGATGAGAAACTATTGTGAACCACGGGTAGTGAGCAAAATTGTGAATTGTGAGAAAACATAAATTATATAAATCGGAAACTCTACCGCTCTTCATTATCTACTCCAGTCTACATAACAAAATGTCGAAAATATTTTAACTCTTTTTCTAACTTAATTGTTTTGATGCGTTACAATGTCAATTAAAAATACATAATTTTTTGTCTACATAAATGATGCACATTTTTATTTGTAAAGCTTAGTCATAGTATAACATGAAATTTAATACAGCTGTTCAAATTTATTTAGTTGTAGAAAAATTGTTTGAAGAGATTATATATGGAAGTGAATGTTTTTGAAATGCTAGAGATAATAGGAAAAGAAACACAAAACGGGAGAATCTTACTATTTATACTCGATTACTTGTTCCATCGAGAACATTGTGTGATTTGCCATCAAAAAGAAAATGTTGTTATATTTTTATAAATCAATGTTGATTTATGTTAATTTTGTGATTGTTTCAACTGAATAATGATCACAGGTTTATGTTTTAAATTCATAATAAATCTTGATTAAGCATTTCTAAATAATAACTGTGATAACAAATAACTTAATATAGTAGAAATAAAGACAATTCAAAATTTAGTCAACATTTTTGATAATTTTATTTTTCAATTTATTTCCATTTTCATATTAACAACAGCGGGTCGTGATTTTTATTCTTTTTTGGGTATTATAAAATCAGCAAATTCAAATAATATAAAAATAGCATGTAACGACCAAAAAAAGTCTGATTAGTGGACATTTTCTTTTAAAATCAAAAAACGGATTCAGTTAACTCATTAGTCATACCTTCATTCCGTAATATCAATCAAACTTAATATCATTTCATAAATAATATCTGACCGTATACAACGTTTCTATAATTCGGTATGTAATCAATTGTTGTTTTACTTCCTTTTTTTAATAAGAAACAAATATATTTTTTTGGAAATATTAAAATAAAGCTTTTATTTATTAAAAAATAAAAGTTATTTTAAAAAAAAAATAACTTAATAATAGTTAATATGAAAAAATAACGAAATTGAGCATATTGATTCTGCGTAGATCTGTTCATGATTGATAGGGTACTTCATTTAGTGATGCTTGAACTAAAATATGTTCGCAATATTAATGATTGATTAAGCTTTGAAGGACCTTATTGTTATAATTTGATGGTGTGAGACGGTTTGTTTGAATAATTTTTTTCTGTCTGTTGTCTGTTTTATTTGTTTTTTTTACGGTGAAATATTATTGAGTGGAATAATTTTTGATGTGTGAATTGACCGCACCAAGACTAAATTGATAAATAGAAAGCCTTTGATTTAAATGTTAGCTAAGTTTTAACTTTGTTAAACGCAAAAAACGCAAAAAACGCATTGTTTAATATATATAACGGTTCATTAAATTAAACAGTAAAACAGTAATTTTAGTGAAATAGCGAATTTGTGAATTTTCTTATTGGAATTTATGCAGCACGAATAGAGGTGTCCAAAATCCAAGAATGTTGGAATCCCGGGATTCAGGATTGAAAAATTTAAGTAAGTTTTTCCAGGTAATTTTCTCTAAATACAAATCAATTTAAAATTCAACGATTAAATAAATTATACATTTTATTCACTAATAAATTACCTAAAACTGATTTCGAATTGAAAAAAATTAAATGGATTTATGAAGTTACTTGAGTTTAATACTAAATTTTTCTCTTTTTGTGTGTTTTGGTTGGGATTCGAACGCGTAACCCTATCCATGGAAGTGAGATTGAATCGTTTGGCAGACACGCTATTTACTACGCCACCACGGTGACTGTATTTCGGAGTTGAAACTTCATAATCAATTTATTTACTTAAGTTGAACTCTCAATTGTCATTCGACTCATTATTTTAAAATTGTTTTTACATCTCAAAATCTTAAAATATTCATAAAAATTCAATATAAGCTGTTTATCAAATTTTATAACCAAATTATACGTGAGCTATTTAAATTTTTTTGCAAACAATACGAAATATTTAGAACAACTGTTTATTGTTTGATGACTCATTAATGTGTACTATAAACGAGCGTTTATTGAAAAATAATCGTATATTTCTTGTAAGTTCGTAAAATTAACGAAAGCAGTTCTTAAAGCATAAACATGATAATAAAATTTTCATTCAAATTCTTGAAATTAATACATATAACAGTTAGTTATGCTGACCATCTCATATATGTAGAACTATTATAAAATAACAAACAAAATCTATCTCTGTGACGTCCTTGCGTAAACACTAAAATAAATTTCAACGAAACATAATTTCTAGCTGGAACGATACACATAAGACAACATTAAAACACAAAAAAAAATGTAAAGCAGAAATGAAAACAATGAACAAATGTGCAGTGTAATTGCTCCTTTATTTTTGTTGAGATGATGTTGATCATTTTCATTTCATAGAACTAGATCACGTTTAGAATTGTATCAATTAAGATCGTTTATTTGATTTCGAATCAGTGGCATTGTTTAAAGCAAAAAGAATAAATTAAAACATAATGATAAATTGATTAATTTAATTTGAGGGAAAAAAAATATTGAATTGGCCATCCGCCAATTTGTGTGTCTTGTGACACAATTGGCCATCCTCCAGGGGCCACAGATTTCATGCGATTTACGAATATACTTTTGCAAGACAATAGAAAAGTTGTTGAATAATCGAAATTTGTAAGTAAGAAATTACTAATGTTTCTTTTTTCCGCTCGGCGGCGCGTTAAACCTTGGTTTACATCAAAGCTCATATCTCAAAAATCGTCCTTTTTTACAAATTTTAAAGTAAACACTGGCAGTTTTTAAATTACAAAAAAAAGTGAGAGATTTCATGTGGATTTTTTTATACGATTTTTTAAAGTTTCGTATTTGAAAAATTTGGCATGTGTTTTTTTATCAAGTTAATTATTCTTTACTAAATGTGAATCTAATATATTAAAAATTTTATATTTTAACATCTGTACTAAATTTGAAAAATATTCTGTGCATTACTCATTGAAAAATAGGTTTTTATTGAGAATAAGATTTAGAGATCCCAACGATCGAAGATTTTGATATGCTTTCAACATCTTAACACTAGCATAAGAATAAGACTATTATAAATAAATATTTTTTCTTTAAAAATCATAATTTAATGAAACAATATTAATATTATAAACAAATACATTAAAAAATTAATTTATATATTTTTTCCTTTAAATTTAAATGTTTCTGATTATCGGAAAAGAAAAACATTTTGCCAATTATTTTATCGGGTGTAGTGTTATTCGGTAAAAAACATTGAAATCCTTGAGTTCCACTAATTGTTTAAATTTCCGAAAACCACATCGAAAGAAATTGCAATTACAATTTTAATTACAATTGAAATTAGTAGAACAATGCCAACGGACCAACAAGAATTAAGAAATTAAAGCGGATGGTATTATGAACCCTCACCGACATCTACGAAATGGTCTTGAAAGAAAACCATGATGCCGAAATAAGTTTCTCAAATTTCATTACGTTGTGACAAAAGGAATGTATTTAAGCCGGACCTACTGGAACACACAATGTTTGTATATGTTCGTTTGATGTGTAAACCACTCTTAAATTTAATAAAAAAATGTAAAAAATCTGCTTAAGAAACTGAATTGTTCTAATGATACAGTGGATTGTGCAACAAATATAATCAGTCTACAACATAAATCGGTCAACATATTAAAAATTCGTGATTTCATCGCAAGGCAGAATTAAAGTTTCTTAAAGGAACAAAACTAAAACTTTCTCGAATACGTCTTCATTATGGATTTTTCAGAAAACTATTCCATGATTACCCAGAATGAGATACAAGCTGCACATTTCAATAAAGTTTAAGCCACAATCCGACCAATTTTGTCATTATATCTGATCATCTAATACATAACACAGTTGCAGTTCATAAATACCAGAGAAGGTGTATTGAATTAATTGAAAAACATCAATAAATATATCCAAGCTCAAGCATTAAATTTTTTTAATATTTTATGGATGGTTCATTTTAGAAATCTTAGTAAACATATTGATGATTTTAAAATACCTGCGGAATCGCATTTCTTTTCAACTGCTCATGGAAAGGGTCCATTGGATGGGACTGGAGGCATACTTAAAACTAAAGCCTGGAGAGAATCGCCTAGAGGAGAAAAAATATCAACAGCAAGGGAATTAGTTGAATGGGTGAAAATTTGACAAAAAAATCAAATACGCTATGAAATTTTCATATGTGTCTTCAGGAGAAATCCAACTACATAGCAATTTCTCTTCGGACATTAAAACAATTAGTGGAACTCAAGGATTTTACTATTTTTAACCGGATATCACTACACTCGATAAAATAATTGTCAAATGTTTTCGTTTTCCGATAATCAGAAATATTTCAATTTAAAGGCAAAAAGAATATATAAATTAGTTTATTAATGTATTTGTTTATAATATTAATATTGTTTCATTAAATTATGATTCTTATTCTCAATAAAAACCTGTTTTTCAATGAGTAATGCACAGAATATTTTTCAAATTTAGTACAGATGACAAAATATAAAATCTTCAATGTATTAGATTCAAAAATAAACCTAAATCGCATGAAATTTGTGGCACCTATTAACAAAACATTGACACCATTACCAAAACTATACGTGAAAAAGCCTCAACAATTCAACCGCGCATAACGTCGATTCAGAGTAATCAAAAAAAAACCCAGAAATCACTTTTTTTCTTTCGTCAATACGAACAATATATCAAAATTTCAGATTTTTTAAAAATCTAAAATTTAAAAATCGACAAAAAAATGTACGTTTTACTTTACAAATAAGAAATTTTCCAGGCAGGTTCCCGTTTATTTATAATAAAGTCTGAAATCCAAAATAGTTGTAGTCCAAATAATAACATAAAATTAATTGTTTGTAAAAATTTTATATTTTTTCCTGACGACGCGTTTTAGCATTAATCAAAAGCTATATTCAGGTCCAAATGAAATACTAGTATAACAAAAATAACAAAAAAACATGGAAATTATATAATTTAAAATATATATAACATAATAAAACTAAATTTCTTTAACTACAATGCTCTACTCGAACCGTTTGTTTTTTTCTGTCATTGCAACTATATTTAAAAATCTCGATGCAGCGTTTTTGTAGCAGTAACTTATGGAAAATATTTTAGTCATATCAAGGTGGACTGAAACTGGACTTGTAACAAGTGGTATAAGTCCAAAAAAGTTTTATTAATGTACGTTTAACTTCTTTTTTTGCAACTTTTATGAAACACTTTAACAACAAGTGCAAATTTTCGTAACAAAATAGACACAGTATTGTATAAATAAGCCGAATAGAGCAAGAGCCCGCGACGGCCAGACCTTCGTTATTTTATAAAAGCTGAAAGTTTCTCTGCGCATACCCCCCCCTACTAAGGTAGGAACGATTAGCGACATATGAAGTTTGGATTATAGTAGCTTTGGCAGGGAGCAGGTAACAGAGGGGCCTCCAAAGTTTCGTAAAAAGTATAAAAGGTATTTTTTTATATATTTTTCGGGATAGTATTAGAAGTCACGTCAACCATTGCCAGACACTTACTATCGTGGAAACCCCCTACCAGACACCCTTAAACTTTAAAATTTAGAAAGAAAGAGAAGAGAAACTTTCAGCTTTTATAAAATAACGAAGGTCTGGCCGTCGTGGACTCTTATTCTATTATGTTTTGTTGCAAATCGCTAGTTCGAAACTGTAATATAACCCATATGTGATTAAATTTATTTAAAAAAACTGAATTACAACCGAATTGTAACATATGTTACAAATCGAAATCTGTGCCCTAACTAGCTTTTATTATATATGTTATTATATTTATATATGCGTACATACAGATATACGTATGAAATCTTTATTGTTCAATTTTGTAAATTTTAAATATACATAATTAGATTATATTTTAAGTTTAATTCATGGTCATTGATTTTTAAGGTCATGGTTTGAAGATTGTCGATAAATTTTAGAGTGAAACAAATTTACAATAAATAACAAAACTAAAAGTTTAAATTTCAATTTTTTTCTGACAGTGATGTCTGATTCTAATTCTTAGTAATTACTTAGGTGGTATATTTTGTGGACTCGGTTAATTTAAACATATGATCATGAATAAACTGTAAAAGAGATTATGTGAATCAGAAAGAATTTTGTTTTGTATAAGCAACATAAACGCTAAACAACGAAATCAGCGACGGTAAAATAGATATTATACAGATTATACTTGTGTCATTCAAGCCTTCTAAGATGGAAACTGACATTTCCCCACATCCATTGTCTTCATTTAAATAATAGTATTATTGACCTCGGTTAATTCAATTCCGGTTTACTATGCTGTTGAATCTGATTATTAATTAGGACATCTGAAATGCAGATTATCTACCAGAAAATGTTTAGTATTCCTTTGCACTCGTATATAGTGATTGTTATAGTTTGTGTTAAATATTAACAATTTTCAACCAACCGTTTTATATTATTTTTATATGTGAGTGGGTCTTAGTTTTTTTTTTTCAAAATTTGTCGTTTACTTACAACATTAAATCTTCTGAAAAGTTCTTAAATGTTAAACAAAAACTCTCCCCAAAAGATTGTAATTGTGCAACAAAAACGCAAATTATATTAACATGTAAATAATATTTTTGGACTAGAAACATCAATCTTTTTATACACATGTGTATATGACCCGGTGAGTGACTATTATTTTTAAAAACTACCGCTGAGATACCATCTCTCAATAACAGCAACATTTCCAATCTTAAACAAACTATTCACATGCGCTATCCTATGAAATCGAAATTAAACCAAATAACTTATTAAAATACCAATTTCACACAATATAATTTAATGCCAATCTACATATTTTACGTTTCACACAAACCTCATTTTATTATGTGTAGTTTATTCGTTTATTTTGTTATTGTTGTTCTTTTTAAAAATCCGCAAAGTAAAGTTTAAGAACCCAATATACCAGAATACACACCTGTACCACCACAACATATAGATATTTTATAAACAGAAAAAAATATTCAGAATAAAAATTAGAAGGTGAGAAATTAACTGAGAGATTATTACGACAAAAATGTTGTAAACTTAATCAGTATCATATTAGTAATAATTAAAATTTAAATTATGATTCAAATATCTATAGAGAGAGGAGGCATTAAAAAAAAAAGAAATAAAGAAACACTGAAGAAACACTGAAGAAATTCCTATAAGAATCGTAAAATAAAGAACAAATGCATCCAATTTGCATAAATATTTATTTTTAAGACTAAACTTGATTTTGGGACGTTTTTTTTTCTTAAAGAATTTTAATGCAATATTTATTGGAAAAATTAATTTCGTTCTGATTCATTTCCTTTGTAATCGATTTAAATTCCACCCATAAACATTTTCTTGTTCTTGGCGCACATATATATAAATTTATCAATGAATATATTTCATATCATTCCTTCATCAAAAATGACATCGAGATTTAATAATTACACTCGGTCGGTTACATGTATACACACACAGTTATATATATTTAGTCGGCATATTTAAATTTTTAAATTAAAGTAAGAAAGAATCGAATGAATTTTTTTTAATTTTTAATCCGCGACTTGATACACATATTTTAACCAAAGTTCAAATAAACCAACAGAACAGAAAAAAAAATTGGATTACATTTGAAGGTGGTTTGTTGATATCTAAACTAAAAAAAAATTTATGATAAATAATTAAATAATTGATGAGAATAAAAAATGTTTTTTTTTTCAACTTGTTGTCGTTTCAAATTGAGATAAATCTATTCCATTCATGTATCAAGTATTGGGGTACAATAAACCAATTCTACTTAATTTTGAATTGATGTCTTAGGAATTGTTGAATAAATTAGAGGCCAGAAAATTTCAATGTTGGAATTTTGTGGTGAAAATTATAGTATGATCTAATTTTAGTATGGTCTGGCGTCCACCGGCCGTCACAGCTGACAAAAACTAGAAAACTACAGCAGCGATTTCAAAAACGATTTTGGTTTCTAAATAGGTTTTGTCAATGGCATGAGCCGAAAGGACCATGTGTGATAATATAGATAGTATTTTGGAATGTTGTGTAAATCTTTATATCGGCATCTGTTTGTGAGAAGAATAGCTTTTCTTGTGTATTATAAGTGGGCCGAAAAATTAATGTATAGCCATTGTGGCGGTAGAAAAAATAAATGATTTTCAGGAATTTTTTGACGATATCTTTTTTTTTTCTATCTGGCCACATTTTAACCCCTATATTATTCACAACAGTTCTTTGAAATGTCCATAACTCTTTCTCTCACCAGAGGGAATAGGACAACTATTGTGTATGAATGAGTAGGAGAGCTATTGTGAATAATATAGAGGTTAAAACGTGGACAGCTATAAAAAGAAGATATTGTCAAAAAATTCCTGAAAATCACTCCTGTCTTGACTTCGTACTGGTTAGTGTTCCTTCTCTTCCTCTATTTAGTAACCCATTTATTCAATATATTTTCATTTCTCATAACCTTAACAATGTCTATGCTACAGTCCTTTATCATGACTATTAGAACGAGAATCTTCTTTATGCAGATATCCTTCAGCCTGACTTTTTTTTCTATTCCTCAACCTAGAAAAAGTCGCCGATTGGGGTGACAAAAATTTGGTCAATTTTAATTCTACCAAAACTCAGCTATTGATTGTTTCCAGATCAAAGACCGAGTTTCCCAACAATATTTCAATTAATATGTGTGACGACCAAAGAGACGAATATGAAAACATTCGTTTATTGGAAGTCACAATTTCCAATGACTTACTCTGGTACTATCATATAATGACCATGGCAAATAGGAAGTCAAGAAAACTCGGCCTCCTCAATAGATGTAAGAAATATTTTACTCCGTATCAATTACTCTACATTTACAAGTTCTATATTGGTCCTTGCATGGAGTATTGTTGTCAAGTTTGGGACGCTGCATCTGTTACCATCCTGGCTCTTTTGAACTCTGTTCAAAAGCGTGCTATACGAACTGTTGGTGATTGAAATTTAACATTACTGTTGCTGATCTCGTTGTTTTTTATAAATATTGTCACCAGCAGTGCTCGGATGAAATCAGATCCATCATGCCTCAAACATATTCTTTTCCCTGTTTTACTCGTCAATCGATTTGTGCAAACAGTCAAACTGTCAAGATTGCTCACTGTCATAGTAATAAAATGCAAAGGGACTTCTTTGTGCGTACATCGCCCAAATAGAATGCTTTGCCTGAACCAATAGTCTCGAGAGCCATCAATCCACAAACATTTAAAAAAGCGTCCACCATCACCTCAGAACGCACGTTGTTGTGGGACCTAGGTCTTGAAAGGTATCTTTGTGTTGTTGTGACACATTTTGTAATTCCTAAAAAAAAAAACTGATTCCACATCTAAAATTTAATTTTTAAATAACCTCCTTTGTGGCATGCTTCTTATTTTTTCTAATTTTTTTTACAATTTGCAATCCACCAAAGCAATGTGGTCTTTCTGGTGTTGGTGCCCTTAATTTTTCTGCAGAATCTCTTTCCCTCAAACTACTTGAACTTAGCTCCTTCAACCAATCCTTTGTTTCCGCCAGCTCCTTCTCACCTCTCCCTCTCTACGACTCCTCTCTTCCTTAATATCAGAATTCCTTTTTCTTTCGCTCAGTTTCTTATTCTGAAATAGAAATTTCTTTCTATTCTATCGCTCTAATGTTGTCAGATCTGATGGTATTCCTCTCAAATTCCTTGAAACGATTTCCCCTCTAATCTTCACTCATACTCATCACCTACTACACCATATTATCACGACCTCCTCTTTCCCTTCATCTTGAAAATTTGCTTCTGTCCATCCTATACCTAAGAAGGGAAGTAAACATTATTGTCCTATTAGTGTCTTACCTGCTCTCTAAAAGGTCTTTAAGAAGGTTATTAAAAACCAGATTATTGAACAAACTTCCACCAGTAATATTTTTTTTTGATAATCAGTCTTGTTTCCGTAATAATTTCAGCACCACACATATTCTGAATGAAATCACTGAGCGTCTTCACAGAAATAGAAATAAGAAATTAATTTCCATCCTCTTATTCCTCGATTTTAGTAAGACATTTGACTCAATTCACCATCCTATTCTTATTTAAAAGCTTTTAACGACCAACGAAAATCTAATCAGATGACATTTTTTTTTAAAATCTAAAAACAAACGGTCAACACATTAATCATACCTTCATCCGTAATATCAAAAAATTTAAGATCATTTCATATATATTATCTGACCATATACAACGTTTCACTCTATAAATAAATTTATCTCTTAGTTTATTACTTCATAATGCATATTCTTTCATACGAACTCAATTAACGGATCTTATATTTCAGTGTATAATCAATTCTTGTTTTATTTTATTTTTTTAATAAGAAAAAAATTGTAATGGAGACTGGACCTGTTAGCAAGAATACCAACAGGAAGCAATCGGTGGGCTGCGCGCCTTGAAATTTTATATTCCAGCTAGCGAAGGTTATGTGAATACGTGAACGATCGTCCCATATTCCAGCACATATCAACCAATATTTATTTATTAGCAATTTTTATCTAAATACAAAAAATCGTCTTCGTAAATTATTAAAAAAGTGCAATTATTATTTATTATATTATAATGTATTTATAAAATTTCGCAATTATATTGATAAACTTTGTTCGTTTATGCTATTTCTTGGGTAAGAAAAAGCTAATGGACCAAGCCTAGACCGCGTTACAGCTTTTGGTGTTTGGGCCAGGCCTACCATTTTCAAACGGCCCAGGACTGATGTGCTGGGGCCAAGTATCTCAAACCAGGATTGGGCCAAGACTGGCAAATAAGACTGGGGCCAGGTCCTGACCAATTTTTATCCCAGATCTCATTTAAATTTGTGAAAAGAGGTTGTGGAAAGGCTTGCACATATTTACAATGCATTAACCTGGTGAATAACGCGTAATATAATAAACTGAATCTTGCTTCAGTCTAGGCATTTACAACTGGCCCAGACTGAAACCAAAGTTAACCAGCCTAGGCTTGGCTCGCAATACTGGCCCAGGATTGGTTCGTTGTTTAGTATTTGCAGTTCCTTCCCGGGTTGATAACTACATTGTTTTCGAACAAAATCTATTAGAAGACAAATAAAATTTATTTGAAATACGGAAAGGATAGTATCAAAATCAATGTCAGTGTTCAGACAATTAACAGAGTCAGAGTTTTACAAAAATCTATGAAATCAGTAGTTCGTTTTCGGTAACATTAGCAACAAGTTTTAAAACAAATATTCTAAAACCATCAATCGGTTATTAAGTTTACAACAAGCAATTAAGATACAATCTTTAAGTTTTCTAATGTTAATATATTATTAGTTAATAAGAACAGTGGCTGTTATAACAGTGCAAATAAAGTTATATTAAAATATATGTTTCTAATTAAACAAATAAATGTGTTTAAATAAACTTTTTCGAAAATAAATTATTAATAAATAGTAATAGTGTCAAAGGCGGAATCAAACCGTATCAAGATATTAAATTAAGTAGTGCCACATTATTCACTATACTTTAAACTAGTGTATATAAACCAAGCTACACTACAAATTATACCTTAAGTAGTGTTCAACAATCAGTTTGCACTACATTTCCGAATCGACATTGGTGTACAAACAATTATTGTACTACATTTGGCAGTTCGACATATTAAAATAAGTAGTGTTATAAATACATCAAGCAATTTCACTATATCATCACAAAGTAGTTTAGATAAATTATTTGTACTACAATTTATCATTAGTAGTGTCCTAAACTATTTTGGCACTACATTTGAAAGTGAATGATTCGAATATTTGGTTTTTATTATATGAATATATGATAGAAATATTTGAGTTTCGTATAGTATATGTATTACCAACCGTTCGAATTCTAATAAAATTTATTAGAATTTGGATTGCATAGTAGGCCCACAGATTAAACGTTGTTTTTTTCACAAAAGTTATAATTATTAGGAAGATATTTAACCTTATCCTAGTTTAGACGCCATCTTTAAAAAAAATTTATTTTTAATAATTTTGTTGAGTAATATACAAGCAATTATTGATTAAAATAAAAGTGCGGAAACACTTAAGAAAAACGATGTGGGCATTTGAAAAAAAAATTATTTCATAGGAAAAATCAAAATATTTTTTAAAATTTCAGATTTCGTCGATTTTGATGGTTAATTTATATGTACTTAAATTATCCTGTAGTCCTTCGATCAATAACAGCCCCATCTTCCCTAGCCTTCCCCAACCAACACTTCACCACATAGATTTTTTTGTTTGTTCTGTCGGTCGGATATTTTAAGATATATTATTTTTTTAATAATTTATCATGTTTTTCACTCGCCTCTGCGACCTTGCAGACCTATCAATGATAGCATCCTCCTCACCCCAAATTTTTTTAATAGCACCTTAACCAGGAATTAACCCGATATTTTTTAACAAATTTTTGATTGGTGTCGGGTGCAACAACTTCTAAATAATAATAGTGCTTTGAAAATATCAGTTTCTTGCAGATCAAATGATGTTCTCTTTAATAAAAGTTTTAAGTGAAAAGATGTTTGTATTTACGCTAAACGGAAAAGTATTCTGAGAAGTTTTTTAAGTGAATCCAGCTTTGGTTGAAAAATGACAGCTTATTGCAGACTTAATGTCGTTTTTTTCTTCAAAATAAATAATCATCTTTTAAAAAAAATCATAACGCTAAACGGAGAAGCTGTCTTGACTAATGGGAACAGTTGGGTTGAAAAATATTAGGTTGTGTTAAATGAAATGTCGTATTTTCATAAAAAATGTGTCTAGTCATAAAAGCCACATTTAAGCTAATTGGGAAACTTTCTAAGAAGTTCGTGCAAGATGTAATAATTATTGAAAAAATTGTTTACATAGATAAAAATTATTTCTGGAATGTTTTCTAGACTAATAGAAAATATTAGGTATGGGTCGTTAATGATATGTCGTTTTTTTAAAAAACTTGAAATTGTTGAACTTTAAATGCAGAGGTTTTTGAAAAATTTGCTGACTGTATCCTCGTTTCACTTTATTTTATCTAATGTTTATATTAATATATGATTAGATATAGTTTTCCTTGAGAGCGCATTGATTTTTCGTGTTGGTTTAGTAAAACGTTTGGAAATAGAAATAAAATAAATGTACTTTTCCACAGAGTTTTATGTTTAGCAAAAAGTCATCATAAAAGCCTACTGCCGAAAAGTATATAAAAATCTTTAGTTTTTAGAAGTTTTGATATCTCAGAGTCTTGAGGTTTTAGCTCAGCAATGTTTTTAGTTTGTTTTGTATGTAAATGGTAAGAATTTTGGTTAAAAACAGTTAATATTTCAAAGTTCCTTATTGTAATCGAACATTAATATAAAATTTGAGAGTCAACAATTTGTTTGAGCAAAATTTTTCCGGACAAATGCTGTATCAAACATCGGGTCCTCGGACGGGAGAGGAAAATGTTTGGCAATGAAATGCTTGAAGTCTGACTAAAGGAATATCGAATTTGATATTTGGATTGCGATTTATATTTTAAAAAAGATTTTTGGTTAAAGCCAATAAATAATTAATATATTATTATTTATCCAACAATCGTTTCGGTTTGTTTTGAAACCATCTTCAAGGATACAATTCTTAAACAAAAATAAAAACAAGTTTTGTTCAACAAAATATTCACATACATAAATAAAGAAAAACACAAGAGGCAATAATCAAGGCATAACTAATATTCCTAAGGGAATATTGGTTATGCTTTGATTAGCTAAAGCAATATTTTTAGGTGTAAAACTTAGTTCTTTTCAACACACTTACACATAATATGCATCACACTTGTTGTCTCTAATATCAAGATAGTAATTAGCAAATCCATTGTGATACAAATTCATTTTTTAGTTGTACTTGTTGAAAACATGTGATTGTTGAGTTGGTGAGACCAATTAAGATGTTGGGACTGACAGTGAGCTGAGGATTGTTCATCGTATGAGCTAAAATTCAACTAAGAAGCAAAAATAAGTATGTGCACAGAAGACAAAATATCTTAATAGTACTCTAGACAGCCAGCCGCCTTAAAGCAGTTAGAAAATATGGAGTTCATGGCAGTAATAAAATCAATCACTAAACTGCAAACGGAGTAGTGCTAAGACTATTTCAACTAACGCCATTTGTATGGGAAAGATAAAGGCAAGTAATGAAAATAATGAAAACACAGATTTACCATGGAAAAATGAGAAAAAAGGAATGTCATCATAATATTGAGAAAATTACCCGAACCCAAACCAAAAATGCCTAAGCAGTTCAACTTTAACGGAAAAAGGTATTAAAGTTAAGCAATACGAAAGAATGTAGCTGTTGTTCTACGAGGTACCAGATGAAGAGTTACGTAATCAGATAGTAAGCGGAATGTTTATAGATCAGGATGAGTACAGCAGTATATAGAGCATTTAATACCAACATATTTTATATTTTTAATGCAAAATTTTATGTCATCCATATTATTGTCGAACACGAATTGGATTGACCTGGATTGAACAATTGGATTGAAAAATTTCACACATAGTTTAGTTATCGCCCATCAGCTGAAATACTTTGATAATATTGATGAGGTTGGTATAAGTTTATCAATTTTTTTTTCATTAGACATTTCAATTTTATTTTAATTATTTTCTATTCAATTTATTTAACTTTATATATGATAATATTTTATGTATTTTTTAATGGTCCAGTCATGGTTGCCACCAGTATTCGGCTAATACTGGTCATCACTGGGCCAAGTATTCACGGTTGCCAGTACTCTGCAAATATGGCCTTAATGGTTACCAGTAATGGACAATTTGTTACGAAGCTATTTCTGCGTAAAAATTCATTGGTCTAAACAGTTGTCTTAAAGGTTAATCAATGTATGCAATACATCTGATCGTTTCTTTATACTTACTTGTTCACCAACCAATTTGTCTAATCATTTTACTTCTACACGAATCAATGCATGCAGAGCAACTGATCGTTTTTTTTTACTCATATGTTCTCTTCGTCCGGTCAGGAATGCTATTTTTTTAATTTTGCTATCACATTTTTCTATAATGTTGGTTCATATAATTTCCTTTATAAATACTTGTACCTTCTGAAATGAGACTGTTAGGAGAACTATAAAAATTAAAGTTGTTTTGTGTATAGTAAAATTAGTAAAATTGTTTTGTGTAGTTAAATTAAACTGAAAAAAATTTGATGAGAAATAAAATAACTTATTTGTTTGTTTCGTTTCGCTACTATTTCGTAAATTATGATATTAATTTATTAAATTATTAAGTAGATTATACATAAAATATTCCTATTTTGTGTGATAGTTGTCATACTAATCAAACAACCGTAATTAAACATTATGATGAAACTGTTTCTAGAACTGGAAAGAAAGAAAAAGTTAATCAATTATTTGGTAGAGATTATTTTGTGTATTGTGATATTTACATTAAAAAAATATTTATTCTTTATCAGTTGTAATTTCCCAAGGGCGGTGATAATTCGAAATAATTTTTTGCAAAAATTTCGAAAGCAAGTATATTGATAATAGCACGAGGCCGTAGTCCGAGGGCTATAATTAATACCACTTGTTTGAGGAATTTCCCCGAAAATTATAAGAATTTATCAACAAACGAGGGGAATTCGTTTAGAAAATTTTTTGCCATTTTTCATTTCTTTATATTTTTTTTATGTTTTATGGATTATTATACGTAAATTTTTTTTTATTCTGGCCTACTATAAATCTATCGAGGTGTTCATTATTTTTTTTATCTATTAATCTATCTCCAATAGATCTATTGATCTATTGGAGTACAGATGATGAAAGCATAGCTTTCGAAATGTGTATATTTAAAAAATGAAAAATAATAAAACTCAGTAAACAAGAATAAGGTGCTATTTTATTCATTATTTTTAAGAAATCAAAGTGTTATATTTACTTATTTATTTGTGTATGTTTCGATCTATCAAAAGTGGAATCTCAAGAAGAAAAATAAGATTTCAGACAATATTCAAGATACAGTTAAACATTGAAGCCTTGCTATAATGGGTTTTTTATAAAACGGGCTATCAGGTATTAGAATTCTAATAACTGACGTCATTTCTGTTACACATCCGTTATATTGTTTATAACAAGTTCAGCCATTGCAACTCCAACATTTGTTTTGTAATATTAGTTATAATATTTCGAACAAAGTCAGCAGTTTTATTGCCTCAATTGAGATAGCACCAACAGCGTGAATACTTTCCGGCAGCGATTTTGGTTATATCATTTGCCATATTTTTACTAATTTCAACAAACGCTTTTACATCAGTTTTATTATTGCTAACTAGCTCCACAATTACTGGCAACATTTTGTAATAAACAGGTTTCTGCTTCTACCGGGATGTCATAATTATTCAAAATCAAGACATGGGCTCTGGCCTAGGAAAATCTCTAATTCCATTTAATTTTCATTTTAAGATCAACACCTCAGAAAATATGCATATAAAATAAAAGAAAAAAAGAATAATAATAATAGAAAAAGAAAAAAACTTAACTTAAGATGATGTTTGTACTTACATTCGATCCTCTTGTCTAATAAAACAAGCAGCTAATACGTTTAGTAGCAACGGGATTGATGACAATTTATCAAAAAAAAAATTCAACAAACGGATCCGTATAATCCTTCCAAAAACACTCAGTAAACAACAAATTCTTTATGCACTCTCTGGTCATTTGTACATTCCAATAACTGTTCGGTTGTTGCTAAATTACAACCATCAATTTGACACACATATATAATTGAAATCTTAAAAATGGTCATATTGGTTTCATTTCGATTTCCTGTTGTTTCTCAAGTTCAAAAACCAACCAAAGCATCCAAAATTTAAACCGAATCAAGATGTCCGAATGATCGATTAAATCATGATTATTTTAGACTCACTTTTATTGTAAGATGCAAGATTTATTTGCTTCAACATCGTTCATTTTTTTTTATTATATAAAATTATTCTATTTTTGTTAATTATCTGAACAAAAAAGTTTTATACAACCAATCTCATGCAGTTTTTCAATTTTTTTAATTTTTAATTTTCAAATCAAATAACACTATTATTTATACCACTCAAAACTTGATTAATTAATTCTCAAAAATTTGGCTTTACAAATCGATTCGCTATCAGCGATTTCCATTCATCTCCCTCGTTTTAATTTTCTTATTCCTGCAAACAACAAAAATTAACCCACACATTGAAAATCTGCCGTGTATAAAAGAAAAACAAAAGAAACAGACAGAGCAAAATTATTCAAATTAACCGTCCTATAGTATCAAATTAAAAAACCATAAAGTCCTTCAAAATTTAATCAATTATTAATATTGCGAACATTCAATCTACTTACTTTACTTTAATATTCGTTTAACGAAAAAAATATATTTGTTTCACATTGAAAAACAAAAAATTATTATAAAAACAGTTGATTTCTCATCCAAATATAAGATCTGTTAATTATTTTAAAATAATAAAAAAAATATGCATTACAGTGGAATGTCATAAATAGACAGATGTTATCTATGAAACAAGTCTTAAATTGATTGATAGTACAGAATGTATGTGTGATTATGCGAAAACTGTTGGTTTTAGAATTTAAAAGAAATGTCCACAGATCAGGTCATTACAATTTTTTGCATCAGTTGTTATATTGCTAACTCAATAGTTGCCGACATTCGGTTTTTGATACGTCAATTACTATAATTTAGACAAGTTCAACAATAACCAACTTCTTATTATTATCACAAAAGTTATTATAACTCTAACCATTGTAACAACTTTGGGTATATCAGTTATATTATTTCTTCCAAACTAAACATCTGGCGACATTAATTTGGTTACGTCACTCATATCTTATCGCTACCAAGTTCAGTATTTTCATTACATTATTTGAAATATTACCACCAACTTAAATCATACCCGAAGTCAATTTATCCTATTAGTTATGTATTATTTCTGGCAATTTCAGCATTGTTTATTACATCGCTTGAAATAACACCAACAAGTTGAAGAATAGCCAACAACATTTTTATTACATCAGTTATATATACTATCTCAAACTATTTCAGCATTCTCATCACATTGTTCGGCAAAGTATCTACAAGTTAAATCATTGCCAACATTAATTTTATTACATCAATTTTGTATTATTTTTAACAAATACAGCATTTGTTATACATCGTTTGATTTGGTACCAGCAACTTGAAGAATTGCCGACACCATTTTTATTACGTCAGTTATATGTTATTTCTAACAAATTCAGCATTTAAATTTTCTAACAATTCAGCATTCTGGATCCAGAACAATCATGGGATGAGTGAAACATTTAAGTAATACGTTATGGGGCTTATGATTGAAAACGAACGCTCGGAAAACGCAAAAGTTAATGCCACGTATGAAACGTTGTATATTGGTATAATTAAAAACGCGTGACAAACGTTTTATTTCGAACTCATTTTTTTGTATGTTTGAAAACGCACGGCATCAGTTTCTTGTACTGAAAATTGTAAGTTGAAACGCAAGGTTAGGCTTGCGTTTAGAATAATTTTAAAACTGATAAATGTAAGTTTACCTTTTTATTTATTAATTTCGAGTGCAAAAATGGCTAAAACTGTTTTAAATTTTGAGTACATTAATTATTTTGAAGTTTTTGGTGAAAAACAATTAAGAGAAAAATAATAAATCAAAAAGCTAGTATACGGAATTAGTAAGAAGAATGAAAGGCAATCCTGATATAGCTAATTATTATTACTGAAATATTATTTTTATTTTATCCAAATATTTAAATTTTTTACACTTAATATAACATATAATCACATTTTTTTGTAACTATTAATTAGATTTTATAATAAACAAAACATTATTTTAAAAATTCTGACAGTTCTATTAATTTCTAAAAATATTCGAACTAACTTTTCAATTTGAAATCATAAGCCCCGATAATTTTTTACTGTAAAAATAACAGTTGTATTGTTGATGGTGCGCTGATCTTGGCTTTTCGGTCATTGGGGTCGTCAGAGTTACTGTTCTTTCTTCTTCCCGTCTACTCTGTCTCATCTCCGTGCCACTCTGATTATTTGTACTGAACTAGGGAGGATATTTTTGTTCGAACTCCCACGGCTGACATACCATCGGATTATAACTCATCCAGGCACGCAGTCCTCCGTTTGCTTCCTGCTAGTGGCTCATTCTTTTCGATTACAAAAAAGCAATTAATGGATGTAGCAACCTTTTATTGATATAAGCGAAAGATGTGGAATATGATTCAAGTTTGTGGAGTGCAAACTCAGATTCTATTCAAGTTTTTGGTACTTTTTGCATCACAAAAAAACAAATTTGTATGCACCATTCAAAAGGCGACGAGAATTTAGAAATTTAGTGTATTCTTTTTTATCATGGAACTCGTGTAGATCCTGCAACAGCTTTTTACTGGGCATGTTAATCTTGTTTTCGATATAAATATTTTATGCATCTCAATATTTATCAATCAGCATAATTCGTTGGATGTGAAATTTGATTCGGGTTCACTCGAGCTTCATGTAGTAAACAAGCAAACCATGTAACTATTTGTCAGTTGTGGTGCAGTCCGTCACATAAGACACATAATTTGAATTTATAAATGTTTTGGTAAGCGGTATTGCTTGATTTGTTCTGGTTTTAGTTTTTTCTTTACTTAAAGTACAATCAATGTTTGATGGAGTATCCATTTGTAACCATTTCTTTGAATGAAAGACATAAATAAAACCTGTGTCTAAATAAGTATTCCTATTTGAAAAAAAATTCTAATGCCAGTTGTAAAACCAGTATACCGGCTCTAAAAAGATTACTTCTATCTAATTTTCCAGAGTCACATCTAGAAGGTTGTTAAAAACAAAATTTAAAAAAAAAATTTGTACCAGGCAAACAAATTAACTCGTTCATACCAAAAGTGCAAAAGTCCAGCAACTTATGCACAGTAGACACTCATGATTTTTGAAAGTAATAAAACTTGAACTTCATAAAAAACTACATAGAAATCAGTGATTAATTAATTACATATAAAAAACAAGTTAAATGCGTTGCTTTTATTTGAAATAAAGAAACACTACGAAAACATGCAAAGGATGTGGGTTGAAAAAATAAAACTGGTATTTGCATTAAACAAATCAAAGACAATGGTGGAGGCGTGGTATACTAATTGGCGATTTACAAATCTCTCATCAATTTTATTAAATTTATATCAAATTCATTATTCCAACTCTAAATCATTTTACAGATATTAAAGGACTAAGATTATCAATTTTTTCACGCAAGTTATTGATCAAACTCCATTTTTATTCATTTGTTTAACTATTGCAAATTAGAATTCTAAAAAATTTACAATTCTATTATATTCCAAACTTAAAAAAAAAAAACATTTTATCCAACAATCAAAACCCACAAATACAATTTCTATATTTGAAAAATAAATAAAACAACATCAACAATTACATCAAAAACTTAAATACAAAAAAAATGTAAAAAAAATGAAAGCACAAAGACCTCATTTAACAAAACTTATAAGCTTAGTATTCTTATTTAATTTTATTATTTTTCTAAACTATTATTCGATCAATTAAATTCTCAAAATATTATTTATTTATAATTTTTTTTTTCTATTTCTAAACCTAGAAAGTTCTTTTTTTGACAAACAAAATAAAATTAAGGTAAAGAAAATAACAAAATTATTGAAGAAAAAACATGAGAATTTGACACAAACGTTTGTATTGTTTTGTCCAACATTGTAATGTCTTAACTTCAAATATTATTAAAATAATAATAAGAGGAAGAAAAAAAAAAGTGCCGCTGCGGCATTGATTCAAATACTATAAGAAATTATTATAAAAAAAATTCAAAATATATCTTATAATCAATTTTTTATTCAGTTCTGGTTAACAAATTCGATGACGTCATATTGTACTCAATCACTATTTTTTAATAGTTTTGTTTATATTTGTTAATATTTCCTTAAAGAAAGTTGTTTACATAAGTGTGTCTAGTAAGTTTTATTTGTTGTCCTTAAAAGTCACATTATTTTTAACATTTTAACGTTTATCAGTGGTAACGGAACGTCAAGGACATTCATAAAAATTCTTTTAGTTGTGTTTTATTTTACTAAAAATCTCATCTTGTGTTATAGCTGTTTCTACGCAATCGACTGTAATCGAAACAGAGTTTTCGTTTTTATTTTAAGTTTAATATCTTCTCTGTTGAAATTTTTGTTTTGTTCATAAAAAATAAAATAAAATAAAAAAACACGTTTTAATTTTTTGCATGAATTAAAACTATTTATCATACACTTTTGTGACATTTATTGTAAATATAAAAAAAATTTATTGCAAGTTTTCTGTGGATTTTAAAACTTTGTTTTTTTTTAATATTTTTACGACTTATGTCTTATATGTATATTGTATATAGTAATTTGGAAACGACAACATATGTTCTTGAATATATAAAATCAAAATATGAACTTACTTCATTACTTAAAACTCAGAAAAATCTTTGAAGGCTCACCCATCTTACGTTCCTTAAAAGTAAAACGTAAGACATGAACTTAAAGACCGATCAAAACATTGATTTTATTTATGTTCTTTTTAGTTTTAGCTACGTATATTAACTGACGATAAAAAAAAACAAAACACACAAACAAAAACAAACATTATTTAACGGTCTTAAAAAAACAGAAAAAGAAGTTATGACTTTAATGAAGAATTTTGTTTTAATGAAAAACAAAACATCTAAAACTATAATTGAATATAAAAATTTTTGGTAAGACGAATAAAAATAAAAACAAAAATAAAATTAGATAAGAAATTGAATTCAATTTAAGTGGTTTTAAAGTTTCTTTTAATTTTTTATTTTATTTTATTTGAGATGATGGAATTATTTACGGATAAGTTTGAAAAAAAAAAATAAAACTCATATAAACCAAAAATTTTCAAGACGATTTGAAAGTAAGATAAATTAAGATAAAATATCTTTAATTTGTCCGTCAATTTGTGAGACCTAGTTTTCGTTAAGTTTTCATTTGTAAAAGGAATAACAGCTACATGGGTGTTTTTTGATTTGATCCAATCTATAATAATAGTTTTCTACAATAGTTTCCGATTCTCATTTATATTTTTAGTTTTGAAAAAAAAAACAGTATGTTTGAATTTTTTTGCCAGATTTGTTATCGAACAATCCAAGCTCGTGCATCGTGTTACGAAGCTTTTGTCTCCGTAAAAATTCATTTGTCCGGAAAACTTTCTTTTGAATGAATCAGCGCGATCAATATAATAATATTGAAATTATATTTGAGAAAAAACACACTAATTTTTGATATCTATATAATATTTTTATTTGCCAATCGATTTCGAAAGCTAAGCTTTCATTGTCAAGGCCTGTTCTTAAACTTAAGTAGATATCAAAATATAGATATCAAAAATTAGCGTGTTTTTTCTCAAATATAATTTCAATATTATTTTGGTGATATCTAGTGCTCAAAAAACAATATAAGTTATACGACTAGGGCATGGTCGATTAATCGATTGGGACTAAATATCGATTAACGATTAATATGAAAATTTTAACATCGATTAATCGAATAATCGATTAAATAAAATTTTTACTAATTCTAATATTTTTATTAATTTTTTTAAACAAATACGCGCGTTATATCATATTTAAAAGTTCAATTTTTACAATGACATAAGAATAAACAAAAATTTAATAGCTATCTATGTATTAAGGGCGTAAAGTAGGTCTTTTTTGCATAAGAGTGAAATTGTTGCTCTAGGTTTTAGCCTAGGATTTGTATCTCCCTCTCTGTCATTGAAGTTTTCAGACCTTACAAAATTATGTGTTTGAAAATATACTGTACTAATTGAAAATGATAAGAAAGAAGCTGTTTCCTTCAGAATGGAAAGTAATGGAGTTCAATATACTCCAAACCATAGTTTACTGGTTGGATTAATAATAAAAATATTACTTAAGGCATAGTAAAGATTTTTGTATTGGGATCAAATTTTGTTATTAATGTACTTTGTGTTATACCCATAACAACTAAAAAAGTAATTCGTAAGGAAAAGAGAATACATTTTCAGACAATAAACCTTTTCACAATTTAATACAAAATTCGTTAAATTAATTTGTAAATTTTAAACATTTTCGTAAATTTAGATTAATCGATTCATAATTTTTTTGTTCGATTAATCGAACAATTTGCGAAATGATCAATTAATCGAACAATCGATTAATCTAACCATGCCCTATATACGACCAATACAACTTATCGTCTTTTTATTCATATCTTTCTCAACCATGTTTGCAATGATTTTGCTTTCATTGATTTCTGTACTACATTTTGATATGTTGTTGATTCATAATTTATCGGTTATATGTACATAGACATTTTGTATTTGAAATACAGTTCCGTGATTATACTTGTAACGATCAACACATTCTATAAGATTTTAATTTCTATTTTTTTAATTTCTTTAAATTCTATAAGATTTTTATGTTTAAACCAAACAGTCCTCACACTGTTCATACTATAAATAAAACATTTTCCGTGCTATCAATCAGCATAAAATCATATTATAAAACAATTCTGGCGTATGCAGTATTTCACTATATTTTTTGAAAATATTTAACTTGTTTTTATTTCGCATGCGGTTTTAATAATAATTTTTTTCTTTGTCGATATGAAATGAATATGATTTTGGTTTTAAAACGAAAATGAAGTACAGTAAATAGATCATACGCAGAAGTGTTGATGCTGATGGAGTATTTCATATTACGAGATTTCAATTATTGATTAAATTTTGAACTACCTTGTAGTGGTTCAAAAATAGGTTTTACGCTACCCTTTATATAAACGAAATAAGAAATTGATAAAATTAAAACAAAAACAAGTTTTGGTGAATATTCATTTTTTTAAATGTATTAGACACATTTCCCCTCTTTTTTTAATTAATTGCAATAAAATCAAAAAGAGGATGAAATGAATCAATTCGAATTAGAATCTCGATAAGAGAAAATATATAAATAAAATATTCGGTTGTTATTTTTATGAAAAACTAAAAAGTAAACTTATATATTTTGATTAAGTTTTAAAAAAAATTTAAATATTAATTAACCCAATAAGGGATTGAATTTTGTATTTTAGTTGGAATCATATCATGTGAACAAAAAAAAATTATTGAATTTGATAGTGTGATTAAAAGAATATAATTATTCAGAAAAAAATAAGAATAAAATACTGTTGTTTTTATGAAAGTACAGAACCTTGAAAAGATTGGCGAGCAAGTTATTCGTTTAAGTCGGGCCAACTAATTTAAAAAGGGAAGAGTGAATTTTGGTTGAAATTTATAATACAAAAGATTATCAACTGTTGTGGCTAGGAAGATATGTGGTACGATAGCTGGTTCAACATATCAGGAATTGAAAATAAAAACATAAGGAATTTTAACTGTTCATTGGATGAAGATAAAAAAAATATAAATAAAACAGAGGTCAATAGGACAACTCATCAACAGTCACCAACTGGATAATTAAGCTAAGTTATTTAATTTTATGTTTTCTTTATTTTTACAATATAAACTTTGTGATTTTCTATTAGCATCCGTTATGATGCTAACTTAAGTTCATATAAGATCAGTGAGTGAGTGTGTACACGTAGCGGCATGAAGTAATTAGGTGTTTTTATCGAATTCAGGCACGGCAAAGAGTTGGTGGTAACAGCAAATTAATCCGGTCGAGTAATCCTCCCTTCGACGAGCCACATCCCGTCATCATGCCGTGCATGATCGGATTCAAACGAAAGTAACGGGGAAAACCACCACATGGCGCTGAAACGGGATCTGAAAGTCATAAAAAAATAGTTTTATGATCAAAAAGTCGTAAAGTCCGCTTAACTTTTAGCGTTATTTTGTTAGCGGATGACTTCTCTTAATTTTTGTAGCATTTAAACGGAGTTTGTTGTTTTTCTTATATACATATATTGAAGATAACAGTTAGATGATTTTTTTTCATTTGTATCAGTTTAAAATATTGTCATTTTGATTTAGATAGTGATTCTATCTACTCTTGCAGTAAATTAAACATTAATAACAGTTATACTGTCCTTCAATCATTAGTTATTTTTTTTTGTCAATACACAAATGCAGATATATGTTTCAATTTTGGTAAAATGTACAACATTGATTGTGCAATCGGTTGCTCGAACTAAGTGGGTCTTGATTACTATGGTGACTCGATTCTTCCTCACTTACTTGGAGCGGCTGATTGGGCGTTCGGTGTTGATCTTTCTGCTTATTTAGATTTGCATGGTGATTCCAGCTACTCTTAGCAGATACGTTTTCAAATAATTTAGGAAACAATGAATTAGTAAAAATTTCTACTTTTGATAAGAAAAGCAATAAATCATTTTAGAGGTTTGATGTTTTTATGCTTCATGTTGCTTCATGTACACACGCTCTCACACCTTAGCACAAATACAAATTTAATAGTTAGAATATTTATAAAAAAATTAATTAATCCACATAAATAATTCATATTAATATTGATTAAAAAGAAAAATAATTAATTTAAATATAAAATAAAATATTACTTCCATATAATTAGTACGCTATTGATTAAGAGATACATAAGAGATTTTGTTAGATATATTTATTTAAGGCTAACAAAACTTGTTTTTTAGATTTTTTTTTAAATTTCCCGCGTTATTACATTATTTTTTTTGCGTTAAATCTTTATTTTTGAAACATTACTTGCGGTTTATTTTACCTTTTTTGTAACATTTATTTAACATTTAACGGTTTATTTACATTTTTATAAAGAAAAGGTCAAAACAAACAACATTGAATTTCAATCAAATTTTGAATCGTTACTTTTATCCAATTTTGGTTTTCTTTATATTTTTTTTTTGCTTGATATACGTCTTGATATACGTATATTATTTTTACGATGGGCACTTTAAACATGTTGACCTGCCTGAGTCCGGATGAATTAGAAGTGGAATTTCTAGTTCGTAAAATTGATCGAAATGAAGCAAACGCGGAAGAATTATTGCTTCAAATTTTAGTAAAAGAAAGCGAGGATGAGACGCTAAAACCACTTGAGGCACATGTTCCACTTGCACCCGATTTGGAAGCAAAAATGTGCAATGAGATGGCAGCGGTAATCCAAAATTCTACAAAAAAATTAGACGAATTTTCTCCAGTAGATACTCTTACAAGACAGTTAATTCATGCCATACATTGGAGCGATCGTGCCAAACGCCTTAAGTACTCGTATGGTGATATATCATCACTTACACAAATTATTGGAATATTACGCCGTATAATCATTAGATTAAAAAAACACATATGTGGAGATACAAATCAAAATGATGATGTACCAGGTACGTACACAGGAACAATACCTAAATCCACGAGGATTTTATCCACTAATATTGAAACTCTACGCATACAGGATGCAGGATCTGCCTTTGACGAAAACAAAAAGAATAAATATACTGACGCACATGTAGGTCTAAATCAGCGGAAGTTTGTACCCAAAAGTTTAAACTTTGAATCAGACATAGTTCCAGTAGTAGCCAACGTTTCAGTTAACAAAAGAACTGTAGATGAACCAACCCCACCTAGAGACCCCATTAGGCCCAGCCAATTAGGACTCGAAATACCAACCACGTTTGCCGCCTTTCCCTCTCCAAATCCTAATGTTATCCACCGTAGCGCGATGAACTCTAAAGCAGTAGAAATCTCAGGTGGTAGCAAGGAAGCTATGAGTCTTGATCACCAGCAAAGTCAATTCAAGCGGCAGTATTTTCAAGGAGGAGAATTCCAAACAATTAATAACCCAATGATTCCCGAGCAAAACATTTTAGAGCCGCCTCGAAATCAGAACCAAGGTTATCACAGTGATAAGTCTCCAAAATGGAGAAACTTGAATTTTGATGGTTCCAATTTAAAAGGAAGTAGCATTAACGATTTTATATTTCGGTTTGAAACCTTAGCGCGTCGAAATGGTTATCATTATGATACACTAGATCGGTACATTTTCGATTATGTGTCAGGTGATGCAGATACATTTTTGTGGAATTATGTTCGTGGATGTCCTAACGCTCGATGGCCCCAGATTAAACAAGCTATGTTATCATGGTTTTCTAGCCCGGAGGAAGAGACTGAAATCAGAAGATATATTTACAAAAGAATCCAGTCAATTCGCGAGAGCACTGCCAACTTCATACTCGACATTGAAATTCACAATAATCGTCTTGCTTATAACCGTTTTAATCCAGTCGAGTTACTGGATATCATAAAAAGTAATCTTCATCCCGCATTTAGGAATGAAATAATCCCTGTCAACATCCAGTCAACTGACCACTTACGTATAATTTGCCAGCGATATGAAAAATTATGGTCTCAGACAGGATTTGATCCCAGATTAAACTATCGAAGTAATCTCAGATCAGTTAATGAGATTGAGATAGATGAGAGTTTACCAAAACTACCAGCTACAAATGTTGAAGCTCTAAGCCCAATGAGAATGACACAAATCGTATGTTGGAATTGCAAAGATCTCGCACACTATTACCAGGACTGTCCTCAAGATCTATTGCACGTATTTTGCTTTGGTTGCGGTTATCCAAATGTGAAAAAAATTGATTGTCTGCGCTGTCAAAAGAAAAATCTTCCAAAAAACGGAGTGATGAATTTTCCCAGAACAAACTGGGGAAATTCATCACAAACTCGGAATTATTCCAATCAAACCCAAATCTTACCGAAGGACACAAACAACTAACAAATTACGATAACCATTTATTAAATTTCCCTAACCTGAATCAGACCTCAAAAAAACCCACCACTGCTAATGAACTTCCTAAGCACCACAGAAAGGCTATTTCACGTATCAAGAGATACTGGATCGCCAGAAAAAAACTTCATAAACAGTGTGCATCAGCATCAATTATTACAACCTTACCCGAGTTCGATACAAGACCACATATTCTTATCAACATATTTGAAAAAAGCCTGATTGGATTACTGGATAGTGGAGCCACAATAAATATACTTGGAAAAGAATCGATCGAATTTCTTGAAACTATTAACTGCCAATATAAAAAACTAAACTCGTTTGTCAAAACTGCAGATGGAAGCGCAAACCCAATTGTAGGTTATGTGACACTTCCAGTAACTTATCTTAATAAGACGAAAATGGTACGTTTCTTTATTGTTCCCACGCTTCAAAATAAATTATACCTAGGGATCGAGTTTTGGAAAATTTTTGGAATAGCTCCGGTAATGGTAGATGAAATTAAACCCATAGAGGAAGCGAATGATAAGACTCACATTCTTACAACAAACCAGCGTAGTAAACTAGATAAAACCATCAGCAGTTTTCCATCATTTAATGAATTAGGGCTGGCTAACACAAAATTGATGTTGGCAATGCACTGCCAATTAAGCAACGGTATTTCCCTGTGTCGCCGGTAGTGCAAAAATTGATTTACGAAGAAATAGACCGAATGCTTTCTCTAAAGGTGATAGAACCAAGTCAGAGCCCATGGTCGTCCCCTATAGTTCTAGTGAGGAAACCTAACGGCAAATCTCGTTTATGCTTGGACTCGAGAAAACTTAACAATGTGACGGTTAAAGACTCGTACCCCCTTCCTATTATCGATGGCTTACTAGCAAGACTCAAAGACACCAAGTTTATTAGTAGTTTAGATTTGAAGGACGCCTTCTGGCAAATCCCGCTGGAAACATCATCGAGAGAGAAAACGGCATTTACGGTGCCAGGAAGACCCTTGTATCAGTACAGGGTTATGCCTTTTGGGTTATGTAATGCGGCCCAAGCATTGTGTCGCTTGATGCATCAAGTTATCCCAGTTGAACTACAGGAACACGTTTTCGTCTATCTCGATGATTTATTGGTAATTTCGGCAAATTTTGATGATCATCTAAATCTTCTCACTACGGTTGCAAACCACCTTAAGAACGCAGGACTGACTATAAACCTAAGTAAAAGTAACTTTTGTATGAAAGAGATTAAATATCTTGGCTTTGTAGTTGGAGAGAATGGACTTAGAACAGACCCAACCAAAGTAGAAGCAATAAGAAACTTTCCTGTTCCAAAATCAGCCAAACAAGTAAGACGGTTTCTCGGAATGGCCGGTTGGTATCGAAGGTTCATTCCAAACTACGCTGACGCCTCCGCACCAATATCAAATCTCCTCAAGAAGAACATAAAATTTTCGTGGACCATTGAAGCTGATTTGGCATTCGAGAAACTTAAAAAACTATTGTGCATGGCACCAGTCCTCACAAACCCAGACTATAACCAGCCGTTCTTTATTCGATGCGATGCCAGTACTGAAGGATTGGGTGGAGTCCTATTTCAGAAGGGTGAAGAAAATTCCGAGCATCCCATTTCTTACTATTCTCAGAAGTTAAACGCAGCTCAGAAAAACTACACGACCACCGAGCTAGAATGCTTGGCAGCAATCCTTTCAATAAAAAAATTTAGACAGTATATCGAAGGTTACAGGTTCACGGTGATAACTGATCACGCGAGTCTGAAGTGGTTAATGGGAATGCGAGATCTGAACGGTAGATTGGCACGTTGGAGCCTGTATCTGCAATCTTTCGATTTTGAAATAATACATCAAAAGGGTAAGGAAAACGTAGTTGCAGACACCTTGTCTCGGATATACTGTAATGCTGTTACTGAGGTGATGAGAGACAAAATTCTCTTCAACGATAAAATTGACACAGACTCTCCGTCTTTTGAAGATGAGGAATACCAGGTGCTAGTATCCAAAGTACTGGAAACCCCCGCAGAATTCCCGAACTTGGAACTTGTCGATCATCGCATATATATTCGGATTAATCCAAGACCCTTCGATGTCCTGAAAGATGTTCCAAGTTGGAAACTCTGGGTCCCTAAACCTTTAGTAGCTGATATAATTAGACAAAACCACGACGATCCCACCTGCTCACACGGTGGTATTAAAAAAACGATGGCCAGAGTGCGAAGACTCTACTATTGGCCCCGGATGGCAAACGATATATATGAATACGTGAGCAAATGTGAAGTTTGCAAATGTACTAAGGCCTCCAACCGTATTACTAGGCCAGAAATGGGAAAAACGCAGTTTTCCGAACGTCCGTGGCAAAAGATTTTTATTGATTTATTGGGACCATACCCTAGGTCAAAACAAGGAAAAACCATAATATTTCTCGTATTAGATCAATTGACAAAGTTTCCGATTCTGAAGACATTATCCAAAGGTACCGCGGCCAACGTAATAAAGGTTCTAAAAGAAGAAGTGTTTTGTATATTTGGCTGTCCAGAAACCATTGTCTCAGACAACGGGGTACAGTTCACTAGTAGAGAGTTCAGCAATTTTCTCTCTGCTTATGGCATTAAGCATGTCAGGACTCCGGTATACTCTCCTCAGTCAAACGCATCTGAGCGGGTAAACAGGTCCATTTTAACCGCCATCAGATCTTACATAAAAGAAGATCACAAGAACTGGGACAAACACTTGCCCGAAATAGCCCTAGCGTTGCGAAGCTCTAACCACCGATCATCAAACTTTACACCGTATTGTGCCCTTTTTGGGTACGAAATGATCACCCATGGCGATACGTATAAAGTTTTGCGCAATATTGACCTGTTGAGCAGCTCGGAAGTAGAGGTTCTCCCATCTAGTATCAAACTTCCAATTATTCATCAAAAGGTTAGAGCTAAATTGTTTGAGGCTTTTGAAACGTATGCGCAGTCCTATAACTTACGGGCCAGACCAATATCTTTTCACCCGGGTCAAGACATCTTCATAAAGACCCATCCAGTTAGTGAGAAAAATAAACAATACTCTGCAAAATTAGCCCCCACCTACATACCGGGAAAGATAGTTAACAAGACTGGAAGTGTAACCTATGAAGTTGCAAATGCTGCAGGAAGATTTCTAGGGATATATCATGCAAAAGATTTAAAAGAGTGAATCAAAATCCCAAAATGTTTATCTTTATGTTTCAGCTTTTCTTGAAACTTTGGTTAAGTTGTCAATACAACCTGTTGTGTAGTGGTTCAAAAATAGGTTTTACGCTACCCTATATATAAACGAAATAAGAAATTGATAAAATTAAAACAAAAACAAGTTTTGGTGAATATTCATTTTTTTAAATGTATTAGACACATTTCCCCTCTTTTTTTAATTAATTGCAATAAAATCAAAAAGAGGATGAAATGAATCAATTCGAATTAGAATCTCGATAAGAGAAAATATATAAATAAAATATTCGGTTGTTATTTTTATGAAAAACTAAAAAGTAAACTTATATATTTTGATTAAGTTTTAAAAAAAATTTAAATATTAATTAACCCAATAAGGGATTGAATTTTGTATTTTAGTTGGAATCATATCATGTGAACAAAAAAAAATTATTGAATTTGATAGTGTGATTAAAAGAATATAATTATTCAGAAAAAAATAAGAATAAAATACTGTTGTTTTTATGAAAGTACAGAACCTTGAAAAGATTGGCGAGCAAGTTATTCGTTTAAGTCGGGCCAACTAATTTAAAAAGGGAAGAGTGAATTTTGGTTGAAATTTATAATACAAAAGATTATCAACTGTTGTGGCTAGGAAGATATGTGGTACGATAGCTGGTTCAACATATCAGGAATTGAAAATAAAAACATAAGGAATTTTAACTGTTCATTGGATGAAGATAAAAAAAATATAAATAAAACAGAGGTCAATAGGACAACTCATCAACAGTCACTAACTGGATAATTAAGCTAAGTTATTTAATTTTATGTTTTCTTTATTTTTACAATATAAACTTTGTGATTTTCTATTAGCATCCGTTATGATGCTAACTTTAGTTCATATAAGATCAGTGAGTGAGTGTGTACACGTAGCGGCATGAAGTAATTAGGTGTTTTTATCGAATTCAGGCACGGCAAAGAGTTGGTGGTAACAGCAAATTAATCCGGTCGAGTAATCCTCCCTTCGACGAGCCACATCCCGTCATCATGCCGTGCATGATCGGATTCAAACGAAAGTAACGGGGAAAACCACCACAACCTTATGTTTTTTTTTTAATGTTTTAGTATTGGAACGATTTTTATTTTGTTTTATTGTTATTTGCGGTTTGTGAGTTAAATGTTTATTGTTTCTAATAAAATGTTAATAGATGTTCTTGATCGATGGGAATGGATGAAGGATGGATGGATGTTCTTGACCGAAAAGGATGGATGTTCTTGATCGAAATAGAGTTGATGATTGAATGAAGTCACATCGATTTTAAAGTTAGTTAAGTTTCAAGTTTCAAAAAAATTAGAAGCAAAAAATTATTATTAACGTAAATTTCTTTTGTGTATTAAGTAATGTTTTGAAAAGTTAAGTTTTGACTTTTGAAAAATATATTTTTTTTGCCATCAACGAGTAAAAAATAATTTTTATTTTGAAGAGAATTTGGAATATTTTTGATTATAAAATATTTAAAAATTGTTTGACACAATTAACTCAAACTGAAGATTCATAACTTGAACTGTAGTTTTTTTTAAATTCAAACAAATATTTTGAGATAATTCAAATTTTTTTTGATCATATTTTTTTATTAAATTTATAGCTTAATTCGAAATAAAATAATTAGTCATATTTAGTTTTGATGGTTAAACTTTTTAAACTTTGCTAGATAAAACTTTGCTACAACTCCTCGGTGACATTAATTTCGGGTTATGGTAAAGAAGATAAATGAAAACAGAACTGTGCGTGGTATTTCATTAAAAAAAATAGAAAAAAAAATTAATTGTTGTGATTGTTTTGTGTTAACTACGGTTACGGATTATGACATTGTTTTAAAAGACAAAAAAAAGGAACGATATTAAATTTTTTTTAAAATATTTTTCCATGATAATTTAACAGAAATAACGAATTTTGAAAATATTCGATGATTAGAGTTGCTCTTAATAGAACGTATGTTATAGTTATGGACATTTTATTCTTATTTGTGATCGGTTTGATAAGCTCAAAGTAGCAGTTTTTTAATGGTTTCTAAATACAAGTACCTAATGTATGTTGTAATTATTTGATAGGAAAAAGTACTTTCATAAACATTTGTTTTTTTTTAATTCATATTAGAAATAATTATAAATTTTATTCATCAGTGTAATCAAAATCATAACATAATTGCTAATATAATTTTTTATTATTATCGAGACGTTATTATATCATTGCAGTTGTGTGCGTGAGATGCCATTATTGTGTGCAGTTTGAACAAAATTATACCATAATTAGCAATAACACTAGCTGTACATTTGGCGCAACGTTTGAGTTGTTTTTATTATTTCTATTCAACAATCGCCCGGACCAAAGGTGCAAGATTGCTATGGACCTTTTGCATTACTGTATTGGTTTTATTATTCTGAGACAACAATCGTTCGGACCAGAAGCGCAACATCATTATTGTTACAGTGAGAATTAGATCTAATCTTTAGTTTGTTTGATCTACGAAATCAACGTGGGCATGGAGAGTTGGATCCGATGAAATCATGGGGTGAGTGAAACCTTCATTTAATCTTTTTTATATGTAGCACTTGTAGTTATATTAATGTATGTTTGTGTGGTGATCTCGGTTTCCTCGGCAGATTTTATTCCGTTTACGCAGTCTTATTTGCGTGCATATCTGATTGTTTGTACTGAGCTGAGGGAAATTGCTTCTCGGACACACATGCCTGAAGCGCCTTGGAACAAAACCTCACTTGGCACGCAGCCCTCCGATTGCTTCCTGTTAGTGACATCATTAGCAGGTCTAGCATTCATTACAAATTTTGGGCAATAATTTATTTTAAAAAGGTACAGTTTAATTTAGTATGCGCAAAATAGGTGTTTTACCTAATAATAATGCTACCAAACTAGAATTATGCGACACATTTTTTTTTTTTTTTATTAATTAGTTAGACATGTTTAGCACACTAAATATGAAATATTCATTATTTAGATCATCGGGAAATACAGAGGAAGGCAATGAGTTCCATAATTTGGCCACTCTATCAAAATAGTCGTTTTGGAAGGACACAGTTCTACAACGAGGTATTTGTACAACAAATGGATGGGATAACTCGGCAGCTCTTGTTTGTCGATTATACTGCGCACACGATGGAAGGATATTTTGAATTTCCTTAGAGAAGAATTTGCTAAAGTTGTATTTATAGTAGATTGACAATTCAGCCACATCTCTTCTGTGCTGGAGTGAATCAAGCTGATCCGTTAGTTCGGTATTACCAATCAACCGTATTGCTTTCCTCTGTACAGAGTCTAGACATTTTATTGTTGACTGACAAGCACCTCCCCAAACATGACAGCAGTACTCCATACATGGACGAATAAAGGACTTGAAGATTAGCAAAATTTGCTCGGGATTGAAATACTTTTTACATCGACTCAAGAATCCTAATTTTTGCATTGCAGATTAAGCGAGGTTGAACACATGTTTATTCCATTTCAGGTTATTTTGAATATCCACTCCAAGTAGTCTAACTGATTCAACCTCACGCAATTTCTCATGGTTTATTTTAACAAGAAAATTTTTATGTCGCTCTATTCGTGAAAGACGGCATATTTTGGTTTTGGTTGGATTAAATGAAACAAGATTACGACATTACATTACATTAACTGACAACTATGATCAAACTTTTTTAATTGTTATTCTTTTGATGAAAAGGGTCACAAAATCAATTTATGTCACATTAATACTGCTTAAGTTAAAAATTTCATTTTAAGTCTATACAGTAAACAATTATATCCCAAATAAAATCATTGAATCACCAATCGAAATGACAGTTGTATTAGCAAATGAAATTCCTATTTACCGCAGACCAAGAAGATTACACTACCAACCAACTAGAAATAGAATCGAAATCAACTCATGGCTAGCAGGTGGAGTAATAGAAGGAAGCTATTCCGATTTTTCTCGTCCGGTAGTTCTAGTAAACAAATAAGATGGATATAAACGATTGTGTGTGGATTATCGTTGCATTAATGATAAAAATATTAAAGATTGCTTCCCTTTACCAGTAATTGATGAGCAGGTTGATCAGTTGCAAGAATAAGTTAGACCTGACATACGCATTATTTCACGTTCATATATCCAAGAACTTTTGAAAATAAACAAGCAACGAGATTGAAAATTACCACTACATACCAGTTTAAATATTGTCCATTTAGACTGAAACATTCCTTATGTATTTTCAGGATATGTTTATACGATATTTGATCCGTTTGTTCAACAAAAGATTGTAGTAAAATGCATGAATTATTTAACAGTTCCATCGAAATCCGAAGGAAGGTCTTGATAAACTGAATAAAGTCTTAAAAGCTACTCAAAATCATTGCCTACACGTTTACTGTAAAAAATGCAATTTCATCAAAACACAGATAGATTTTTTAGGGCATACAGAAAATGGATTGATTCTGAAGAAAATTGTAGGTAAAATACAACAAACAATGGTCTTGTGAATTTATTTAAAGTTGTTTGATTTGTATTGTTTTAACGAACGTTTTTGTTAATTGGCAGTTTTCAACAAACATGTTTGTTAAATATTTTAATCACCTTTATTTACAAGTTCTTTGTCGTTTTTCGTTGTTGAATAAAGTAAACATTAACCAAAATTTTAATATATCAAAGTTCACAAAATTCAATTAGTAGAGTCTTGTACCAAACCTTACTGAACTTATAGTGTAACTACAGTAATATCACCTTTATTGTGAAATAAAAAGCAAAGATTTAAGAAGAAATGTTAAAATATCTAGTGAATGTCTAGTGTCAAGTAAATTACCTAAAAAATGAAATTTTAGTGTTTACCAATTAAATAATTTAAATGATCTTCAAAATTAAGGAAAGCAAATCAACAACGTTTTGTCTTAAAGATGTCTATAATGGTATGTTTTGTTTGTTCATATAACTTAAATGTTAAATTAAAATAATTTTGGGTATTGAAATTTGATTGAAAACATTGCTTGCTTTGTCAATTATGCTACATCACAGCAAATTGGCGCCTTAAATTCAATGCAACTAAACCGTGTGTTCTCCATAATAGGGGTGGCTTGGAGCGGGCGTCTGTCTTAGATCAAGCGGCTATATAAACGCGCTAAAAGATTCTTCTGATAACCTTAACATCAAAATATCATTCACGAAAATTCGGGTTGAGCTTGATGCAAACAACCTGATCCCGGATAACAGACCCGGAGATAACAATAGAATTTTATTTTAGAAAAAACCAGACAACCGATTTGGAACGTGGAACGTGTACAGCCTAAACGCTTCTGATGCTCTATTAAGTCTAGAAAAAGAGCCTGAGAGTTATAGGATGTACAATATTGCTCTGCAAGAATTTAGACAGCCAATAATTGGAAAACTCGATTTGGATAGTCACTCTTTATACTGTAGTGGTCATCCTTCTCGAATTTGGTATGGTTCTTGGTGACTTTAAAGGGCATGTTGGAAGAGAAATCTCTTATGGAAATGTGGTGGGCCCCAACAGCCTGCATTTGAACACGAATGATGATCTCAAAAAATTTACTGAGTTTGCATTACCAAATAGTTTGAGAATCGCCAGTACTTTCTTTCACAAACCCTTGAAATCAAATTGATCACGTACTAGTAAAAGCACGTTTCTTTTCGAGCGTTTTGAATGTGCATTTCTTAAGAGGTGCATATATTGGAAGTGACCACTTCCTTGTATTTGCTAAGGTAAGGTTCCACTTTTTAAATTTAGGCATTACAAAATTCAATCAACGGAGACGTTGTATAACATCTCATCACTAAGGAATGCTGAAGCTGAAGAAAGATATCAACATCATATTGCTGACACATTAGAGAAATCAGAAACCATTAATAGAGACATCGATAAGTCATGTTATTTAATCCATGATGTTGTTTTAATCGATGTTGAGAAAATACTTGGACTACTACAAAACCACTCCCAGACGCCATGCATAGATCAAGCCTGTTTTGACGTTATTCAATACAAAAGAAATTACAATCTGAAATGTCTACAAGGACGTAGCAACAGATCCACGAAGGAGAACTATAAACTGGCAGGACAAAAATATCTTGTCAATAAACACAGTACATCGCTTACGGTGATGATGTTGTCATGCTCGGACGAAGTGAAGCTGTTATGAGTGAGACTTTCAAGTCACTTGAGAGTGGTGCCTTAAAAAATTGGTCTGCAAATTAACTACGTTATATGTGATTTTTGTTTGGTTTTGATTTCTGACACAAGCTTAATATTCGACTTGTGATTGTCAGTGAAATTACTGTTCCAATTCAAAACATCTCCTACTCCAGCGATGTATCTTCTAATTTGCATTTGCTCTCGTGTGAACAACTGGGAAGACCCATATACTAAAATACTCTCTCGATTTCGGGAGCTTGGTTCCAATAAAGCAGCGCTATTAAGCTTTCTCTCCTGCGGTAGAAGTGGAAATCTATGCCGAAATTGATGGGATGATATCTTTGAGTACATGGTCGTCTCCGATTGCGATGGTAAGGAAAACAAGTGGAAAGGCTAGGCTCTGTCTAGATGCCCGCAAGCTTAATGAAGTCACCAAAAAAGACGCTCAACCGCTGCCGTTGATTGATGGATTACTAAATCGTCTGGACAAAACCATTTACAGCTCTAGCCTTGATTTAAAAGATGCCTTTTGGCAAATTCCACTCGACACAGAGTCTCGAAAAAAGACCACGTCTGCAGTCTGTTAGTTCCGGGTCGCCCCTTTATCAATTTAAAGTAATCCCATTCGTATTGTGTAACGTTCCACAGACTCTAAGTCGGTTGATGCATAAGATGATCTCATACCATCTACATGATCGATTTACTGATCACATCATTATCGTTCAATGAGCATCTTTCCCTCTTGGCCGAAAAAAGTAAGTTCTGTATGAAGAAGATAACGTGTCTTGGATACGTAGTCGGCAAGGATGTTCTGCGAGTGAATTCAGACAAAATTGGCGATAACCACTTTTCCCATTCCGAAAACGGTCCGTCACATCCGCAGATTTTTAGGAGTCACTGACTAGTATTGCAAATTCATTGCCAATTATTCAACCTTGTCAGCTACTTTAACTGACTTATTGAAAAAGGGACACAAACTAAGTTAAAATGATAATGCACAGCACAGAATGCCGTTGATGCTTTAAAGACGGCATTGACATCAATGCTAGTGCGTTCCACCCCAAATTTCTCTAAAATGGGCCAACGTGATCTATCCGGGCGCTTGGCGAGGTGGAGCTTAAAGCCTCAAGGATTTAATTTCTCTGTTGAATACCGAATAAGAGCTCAAACCACGGTTCCTAACGCTTTATGGCACATGCACGTAGATGCACTGTCTAAAGTCAATACAGACTCACGATGCAAGGAAATGGACCAATCTACGCCAAACATAGATTTCCACTATCCGGCTTTTATAGAGACAAAGAATAGTGCGACTTGATGCAAACCATGACTGAGGAAAAGATCTAAAAGGCCAATGTTCAGATCATGGATATTCACTGATGCATTAATTTGTCACCTGAATTTGAAGATATAGAGAACGACTTATGAGTGGAAACTAGTGGTTCAGTCAAAATTAAAGCATAATCTTATTCAGCAGATTCATGATCTGCCATCTTCGGTTCACATTGGGCTGCAAAAGTAATCGAGCGTGATTAAAGAGTATAGTCTTTGGAAAGGTAAGGCATCTGATATTAAAGAACACGTTCGCTTTATGGGTCCAAATCTACGTTCAACAAACAGAAATATTGGTATCATAATTATATTAGATAAGTTTTCCAGATTTGTGGTTGCTAAAGTCCTTCATCAAGCAACCACTCAAGCTTCTTGTGATTTTCTAGAACGGGTGGTATTTATAACATTTTCTATAATTTAATCGATTTGGACTGACAATATGGAAAACAGTTTCAGTCCCTTCTTCTGTCTAGATTGCTTTCAAAGTATGGGGTTAGTCATGAATTCACACCAAAGTATTCCACCCAGTCTAATGCCACTGAGAGCGTAAACCGTTACATTTTTGTTGCCATACAATCCTTTGTACCTGATAATTTCCCGGATTAGGATCGAAATTTGTGCGAAGTGATTTCTTTCCGTAGAAATGAAAAGCATGATTCTTATGAAAAACCTAGATTTTTTTAGTTAAAACCATTTGGCTTTTCGGTTCAAGCCCGAAACATTGTCAAGCCCGAAACAACGTCTATGGTTCAAGAAAAAGTACTAAAGGAATTGAGAATGGCTTGCAACCATGTTGTGCTACATATTAAACTATGTAGCAAATATCTCAAAACTTCAAAATTGTTACTTATTCGTTTAAATTAAAGACTTACTTATTACTTCATATTTTGATATTCAAAATTATTCACACGAGCAAAATTATTTCGAAATAGTAAAAATAATACCTTAATTTACTTAAAATATTTAAAGTAAAGAAATGATTACTATTGCTATTTTGACAAATTTTAAATTGTAATAATTAATTTACTGTTTATTGTAATAATTCATCAACAAATTTGTCAACTTAACAAAAAACAAACAAATATCAAATCAATTAATTTTAATAGTTAGAGTTAGTTTTTCCAGAAAAGTAGACAGTCAACAGTTAAACAGTCCGTTAGTGTATTTTTAAAGTAAGTCAATCAGTTAGTGCAGTCAGTCGAAGTAATTATTTTTACAGTCAGAGCAGATTTTCATATAAGTTCTGATAAATGTTATAAAATTATTTAGTTATAAATTTAAAAATTAAATCAGTTATTAAATTAATAAAACAAAATCATGTGTACGTTTTTTTGTGTGTAATAATAAAGTGTAATTTCAACATAAAGCTGCTCCAGGTCATAACACTGGCGCAGTTGATAGTCCTCTTGTATTTCAAGAGAGAATAATAAAAACAATAAATTAAATAAAAACAAGAAACCTGTGAGCAAAAAGAAATTTAGAAAATTTCTTGAAGTTGTTTTAAATCTTCACACACTTCGACACATAAAATAGCTCAGAGAAAAACAAACATTCAGAAGCTAAACAGCTAAACAGAATATAGGCCAGGCAAAATAGTATTTTAACAACAAAAAAATTCGTTACAGCAAACTGATAGTGGGATATTGTAGAACACGATATTGTAAAAGAGGGAAACATAAATCGAACCAGCAGCTGCTATCCGGGGGAGAATGGGGAGGGTTTTTAGGGGTTGAAAAGGGTTTTTCGTGATTTCTGGCTAAACCGTGCATCCTATCAAAAAGAGTTATATGTAAAAGTTGTAGGGAATAAAAAGATCTACACTTTTTGTACGGACCAGTTTTACCCTCACCTCAACATTTTTCGAAAAAAATGTGAAAAACCGATTTTTTTCTTTTTTCTTGTTTTCTTTTACAAAAAAAATTTTATGAAGTTCAAATTTTGGAAAAAGATACCTCCATTTATTGGAAAAAGGCAGCAATTTTTTCGGAGGGAAATATTTAGACGTTGTTGTTAAAATTAATTTTTTTGAAAAAAAAAAAAAACAAATTTTTAACTGCGATTCCTCTTAAAACTACGCCTCCTAAAGAGTTCAGTTTTGACTCATTTACTCGTTCTTACGTCTATTTTTGATAAATGGTAAAAAAAAGTATAAATCTATGGACAAAAAGGCGGGAAAATTGAAAAAACCGAAAATATTGCTTTTTTCGTGGTAATTTGCATATTTATCGTTGAATAATTGTTACTAATTAATAAAATCATATTATTTTTTTTATTATTACGTAAACAACGATCATTCGGAAATACATTTATGAATAATTAGATGCTTTCGTTTTCGAACTTGATAAAAATTGTTCGAAGAAATAATCAACAATTAGAATTTCAGTCGTACTAAAAATCTTAAAAATTAAATATCTCAAGAACACGAATATTAGCCTCTTTGTAAATTTGTAATATTTTAGAGTAAAGATGGAACTGTTCTTACAAAAAAAATAAATTAAATTTCAATTGATCTTCAACCCAAGCGCCAACTTTAAAAAAGTTTTTTAATATTTTAATTTAAAAATTAATTACAAAAACAATTAATTATTTTTTTTTTCAAACGATTAACTAATCACCTACAAAAAAAAAAAAAAGTTTGATAAAATTGGTAAAGCCGTTCTTGAGCAATTTGATTTCGAAGGTACATGGGATTGGCAGAATTTTCATTTTTCTAAAATATTTAATGCTTATTTTATTTTATAATATATGATAATTAATATATGATGTATTTTAATTTAATATGAATCTTTTATTGTAATTGAAAGGAAAATTCACTATCTATTTGATAAATTTCAGCAAAATCTGCAACTGGCATATTTTTGCTAACAAATATTCGAATTGGTTTTTATCGTCGAACAAAACGTCTGTCTGTAATTTGAATATGTTTTGGGTAAAATATTAAACCTTCAGAAAACCCAAAAAAAGCTTATTTAGTACCTTCTTTAAACCTCATTTAGTACCTTCTAAACCCAAAATAAGTTTAATAGAATCAGTAAACTTGGGTTTAGTGTATGGCACAAAGTACAAAAAAAATCAACCTATATTCAAATGTGTTTTTCTCAAAAACAAAAAATAACAATTGTCCTTATAGGTTTAGTATGTTTTAAGTAAATAACAAATCTGTAAAATATAAAAAACATGAAAGAAAACTAAAAGGTACTTTTTGAGATCGCCATGTTTGAAGAATAAAATTTGCTTTTTTGTTACCTAAATAAACTAAAAGTAACGAAAGCATATAATTATTCATTAATTTATTTTCAAATGACCGTCGTTTACGTTTATCATAAAAAATTTAAATGATTTTATTAATTAATAACGATTATTCAACGATAAATATGCAAATTACCACGAAAAAAAAGCGATTTTCTCGGTTTTTTCAATTTTCCCGCCTTTTTTCCATAACAGTGTACCATTTTTTTACCACTTATCAAAAATAGACGTAAGAACGAGTAAATGAGTCAAAACTGAACTCTGTAGGAGGCGTAGTTTTAAGAGGAATCGCAGTTAAAAATTTGTTTTTTTTTTTCAAAAAAATTTATTTTAACAACAACGTCTAAATATTTCCCTCCGAAAAAATTGCTGCCTTTTTCCAATAAATGGAGGTATCTTTTTCCAAAATTTGAACTTCATAAAATTTTTTTTGTAAAAGAAAACAAGAAAAAAGAAAAAAATCGGTTTTTCACATTTTTTTCGAAAAATGTTGAGGTGAGGGTAAAACTGGTCCGTACAAAAAGTGTAGATCTTTTTATTCCCTACAACTTTCACATATAACTCTTTTTGATAGGATGCACGGTTTAGCCAGAAATCACGAAAAACCCCTTTCAACCCCTAAAACCCCTGCTGGTTCGATTTATGTTTCCCTCTTTTACAATATCGTGTTCTACAATATCCCACTATCAGTTTGCTGTAACGAATTATTTTTTTTTTTTCTAATTTTTTCTCCTATTATTACTGGCCTAATAGTGCTGTGTTAAAAAACAATTCAGTGAACACTAATAGTTATCGCAAAACTGTGTATGTAGTGCTTAAAAGCAAGTCGTTATAAAATTAAGTTTCATACCAACAGTGAAATTTATTTATAAAAAATACAGTACAAACAGTAAATACATATAGTTTGTTGCTATTTAAACAAAAAACATTTAATTCGATATCAAAAGGTATCATTTCATATAATGAAAATTGTGTATAACATTATATAATTTCAAAACACCGGGAAGAAGCTTTAAAACTGCATATGGTTTAGTTGTATGTTTTAAAAACATTGTTACTCATTACAAATTACAAGTTCCTGAATGAGTACATCCAGCGATTCAGATTCAGCATTTTACAACCTCCGAAGCAGAACAGATATTACAAGATCAGCTACACGAGGAAGAAGAAGAAAATCCAAACCAACATCATCTCAAGGTTCTACAGGTACTGTTTTAAATTTAAGTAATAATAGTGATATTGAAGATCTCATAGATTTAGCTAGTCAAACACAAATAATTTTAAATAATATAGAAATAGAAACAAAATTAAATTCCGAAATGACAAACGTAGATACTTTTAAGCAGGTTCAAACCATTCCCACCTTCAGTGGAGAACGAACACCTACGTTAGGGGAGAACTTACAACTTTTTTTGTATAGTTCTAGTATCATATACAACAATCTAAGCAATGACCAAAAACCTGTTTTTATTACTTATATTTACAGTCGTTTTCGCGGGGATGCTTTTTTGCTTTTGAATAATTTAGAACCGTTTAAGGAATTTTCAGCATTAAAAAAATTTTTAAGTGATCATTTTTATCCAACAAAAACCACGATTGATCTAACTAGAGACTTAATAAACTGCCGACAGCTTCCACATGAAACGGTATTAATATACTCCGAAAGAATCCAGACCTTACTAAATCAAACAGTGAATGCAGTGAGAGGTAAATACTCGGAAAGTAATGACGCATTTGTTAAAGAAATAGAATCATACGGAATAAACGCCTTTAAAGTTGGACTATCGCACCCTACCATACGACAGACTATAATAGGTTCTAGTGAAACACAACTGGAAAATTTAATAAAACAGGCATTACAAACAGAACTGTTATTAAATTATTCCAGAAACAACACCATGTACGAACTGACTGGTTTTCCCACACCAGAAGCGAGCATAAAAAATGATCTGAATAATTTAAATAAAGAATTTAATAACTTTTCTTTAAATAACCCTCCATTAAACTACCCTCTGATAAAGCCAAGCTCACCACCATCTCAATATTACGCTCACCAACAGCCAAACTATCTTTTGCCAAATAACGATTTTAATAAATTTTCTTTAAATAACCCTCCATTACATTACCCTCTGATAAACCCGAGCTCACCACCATCTCAATACTACTCCCACCAACAGCCAAACTATCAATTGCCACCTGCACCCGCATACCCCAGTGCAGTTAAAACCGAACCTGGTATTCTGCCTCAGGTATATCACTACCAACAACAGCCATTTAGGGAATATCAAAACATTACATGTTATTCCTGTAATAGACCCGGCCATATTGCAATGGAATGCAACTATAGACAGCCACCAATCCAGCAAAGATTTAACAACTTTGATTCAGGACGACATCTACAAAAACACAATACCGCACATTATTATAATCAACGTCACCAGGTAATAAATAACGGTTACCCAAATAACAATAAAACAACAAAATGTGACTTCTGTGGAAGAACAAGTCATACGGTGGAAGAGTGCTTTCAAAAGAAAAAGTGGGAACATCAAAACTCAAACTCGGGAAACTCCCAGGGCTCGACTTGCAACCCACAAGTCGAAGCCAGACATTTACAAGGTTAATAACGGGTACGGACTCCAGTCAAACAGCTCAACCAAATACACAAGCACCAATGCAAATTCTTTCAAATCTACACTCAACAGATTATAAATATTTAGGTCCCATTTCAAATAATGCAGAAATACAAATTCCTCTGTATATAACTTCTTATAATACTATAAATATGATAGTCGACACTGGTGCGGATATATCTATAATTGAAGTAAGCAAACTGAAACCTGAAACCATCATAGATACCTCAACAAGCATCAACTTCAAGGGAATACAGGGTACGAAAACTGAAACGTTAGGGACTACACAGGGATTCTTCTTCAACAATCCAAATCTGAGATACACATTTCATGTGGTAAGAGATCACATACTCGATATAAACGCAGACGGAATCCTCGGTAGGGATTTCATTATGAACAAGGTTGAACTCGATTGTATAAACAATACTTTTGAAATCTCTAAAAAAGATTATAAGCCTGATTCGATAGAAATTTCATCAAAAGATAAATTATTTAGTAAAAAGTCGGAAGATGAATTTTCGAATGAATCGAGCTTACATTATTATACAAGAGACACTGACGGAATTCATAAAAACGACTGTAGGTCGGGAGCCATTGGCGCTTCATCTATAGAGAAAATATTTAGTAAAAAACCCAATGATGAAATTTCAGAATCAGCTTCCTCTACAAATATTATTGTAAAAGTCCAAGAATGTGATTTTACCTCTGACTCCAGTGATTTTACATCTGAAGATAAATTGTTTAAAAAAAAATCTGAAGATGAAATTTCAAGCGATGGCGGTCATAATGGCACAACAAGTGGCATAACTAACATTGCGGCAATTCCAAAAATTTGCCCTACAGTCGAGTCTCGTGATACTAGACCAGCAGATAAATTACTTAGAATAGAACCTGCATATGAAAACCCAAACGAATCTGTATCACTTATTTATTCAACTAACAGTTGTGAAAGCTCTCAAGTAGATTCAAAGTCTGGATCCAGGAACGTTTCATTGGAAGATAAATTATTTAGTAAAAAGTCCGAAAATGAAAACTCAAGGGAACTAACGTCGCTAATTAGAGAAACCAGATTTGTAGATAATAATGAAAATTCCATAATCCCTTCCAGAAGAAGCAAATTAGTCGAGATACCTGTTCCAAAAGAATTAATAGGTCAGTTTCTGTGTGTAAATAAAGAACTTTTACCAGGTGTTTTCGCAGCCAACTCTCTTGTCGAAGTGAAAAATGGAAAAATTTTTACCTCGGTAATAAACACGCAACCCCATGATGCAAACATCAAAATCTTCACCCCAACACTTATACCTCTGCAAAACTATGAGATATTAAATATAACAGACGACAAAACAAAATCAACTAATCAAATAATTCCTGAAGAAATAAATTCAGACGACCGCACAGAACGAATCTTAAAACTAATAAATTTAGATGACTCACTCAACTCAGAGGAGAGGAACTCAGTTACTAGTTTATGTGAGATGTTCTGCGATATATTTCATTTACCTGGAGACAAGCTAACTTATACAGAGACTATTACGCATACGATCCCATTAGAAATAAACAGCCGTCCGATTAACCAAAAAAATTATAGGTTACCGGAAAGCAAAAGACAAGAAATCAATAAACAAATCCAAGAAATGTTAGCCCAAGATATAATTATCCCCAGCCAGTCTCCATGGAACTCACCGTTGCTACTGATTCCGAAACGTTCTAACGAAAATGAGCCGAAGAAATTTCGGATTGTGGTTGATTTTCGAAAGCTCAACAAAATCACAATAAATGATGCTTTTCCTCTTCCACGAATCGAAGAAATTCTGGATCAACTAGGTAACTCTAGATATTTTTCAACTCTTGATTTAGCTAGTGGCTATCATCAGATTCTAGTAAAAGAAGAAGATCGTCCTAAAACGGCCTTTAGTACTTCTCTGGGACATTTCGAGTTCAAGAGAATGCCTTTTGGTTTAACTTCTGCACCTGCCACATTTCAGCGAGTGATGAACTACATTCTAACGGGTCTTCAAGGTTTAGACTGTTACGTCTATTTAGATGACATTGTGATTTATGGAAAGAGTCTCGCAGATCACACTCGAAAACTCACCGACGTGCTATCCAGATTAAAACAACATAACTTAAAACTACAACCCGAAAAATGTAACTTCTTGAGGAGAGAGGTGTCCTATTTAGGCCATTTGTGTACAGAAGCTGGTGTGTTACCAGATCCCAGTCGTACAATTGCAGTACAAAATTTTCCCACTCCAAAAACAATAAAACAAATCCAATCTCTTTTAGGTTTGCTAAACTACTACAGAAAGTTTGTGCCCAATTTTTCACGTACGGCAAGTCCGCTAAATAAACTACTTCAAAAGGGAGTAAAATACAATTGGACTGAAGACTGCGAAACAGCTTTTCAAAATCTGAAGAACGCAATAATCACACCTCCTATCCTAATATACCCCGATTTTAGTCAGCCATTCAACCTAACAACTGACGCAAGCAATGACGGATTGGGTGCCGTTTTATCACAGAAAAATGCTGGTGAGGACAAACCAATAGCTTTCATTAGCAGAACACTCAACAAAGCGGAAAAGAACTATTCTACAATAGAAAAGGAATTGTTACCTATAGTTTGGGCTACAAAAACGTTCCGATGCTATTTGCTAGGTAGAAAGTTTACCGTATATTCCGATCATTTACCGTTAAAAGGAGTTTTTAACGTTAAAGACCCCACTTCTAGATTAGCTCGCTTCCACCACAAACTTTCTGAATTTGATTATCACATTGAGTATGTACCAGGACCAAAACACAGAGTAGCGGATTCGTTAAGTAGAATTCCAACAGCACATAACCAACACAGTGACACACTGGATACTAAAGCGAGGAATACAGACATTGGCGGAGAATCTGAAATAACACAACAGGTCTACAACTATCCACAAAACATAGTTGAACACCCGGGAAACACAGAAACTATCAATCCAGTTAGAAACAAACAGAAAAAGAACAAACAGAAAAGGACCAAGCAGAAAAGGAACAAGCAGTAGAAATACAAACCAACACGTACCAGACACAACCTTCAACGGAACAAGGTATTTTAATATTTAGCGATAACGAAAAAAACAACGAAAGGAAAACCAACACTGATTCGGAGGATGATGATGATGATGATGACACTGAAGACGCTAGCATACAAATACTAACCGCACGAGAAGAGATCGAGACAGTGTTAAAAGATTCACATGACAACCCTTTAGGTGGTCACCAAGGAATAAAAAAGACATACAAAAGATTAAGAAAACAATACATGTGGAAGGGTATGGTGAAAGATATTGCTAATTATATCAGAAAATGCTCCTTATGCCAGAAGAGCAAAGCTTGCAAAAGGAACAAAATGCCTATGGTAATAGGGGAAGTGGCCGAGAAACCCTTCGATAAAATATACATGGATGTAGTGGGGCCACTACCTAAAACTTATAACGGGAATACTTACATCCTGACATTTGAGGACGATTTAACGCGATTTATGGACTGTTATGCAATGCCAAATCAAGAAGCAGCAACAGTAGCCCGCATATTTTTTGACGAGATTATCTCTAGGTACAGAATACCTAAAATATTAGTTACGGATCAGGGCTCCAACTTCACTTCAGATCTTTTTAAAAGGGTTTGTAAGTTTTTAAAAATAAACAAGCTGGAAACAACCGCGTATCACCCTGAGTCAAATGGGGCTTTAGAAAGAAGCCATAGACCTTTGGCAGAATATCTACGAAATTTCGTAGATGAAGCAAGCTGCAACTGGGACCAATGGTTACGACAAGCCATGCACGTGCGTAACAACACACAACATACAGGAACTAAGCTATGTCCAATGGATTGTCTATTCGGATTCACTTCCGAAATTCCTTCAAATCTAACGAAAGCTCCAACTCCGCTTTACAACATGGATGACTATTTCCTAGTTCTAAAACATAAACTGCAAAAATCCCACTTGATTGCTCGCGAAAACCTTTTAAACAGCAAAAAAATGTCAAAACAGCACTACGACAAAAATACACATCCGATAAAACTCCATGTAGGGGATCTAGTATTATTACGAAATGAAACACGAAAAAATAAGTTCTCTAACATTTGGAAAGGGCCTTATAAAGTTATCGCTCTTAACAACGACGTGAACACGAGTATTCAAATAGGAAAACGTGTTACAAAGGTTCATAATAATCGGTTAAAATTATATCACACTTAAATCTACAATTCTAATGTTTCTTTCAATTCCAAGTTATGTGTAAACGTAGACTAATAAGACAAACGATGCAAACATCGAACATTTTCAACAAATTTCAAAGTCTTCGAACGAACTTCCTCTAAACCCAAAACCTAACAAGACAATCCAAAACACCGAAATTTATAATGATCCACCGTAGAGTAATAAGTTAATCTATTAAGACAAGTCAATAAGTTAATCTTTTCCAATTTTTTAATTTTAAAACAATAATGCATTTGTCATTTCTGAATTTAATTTCGTTAAAAATTTACTCAAGGCTAAGTTTGTTTTCAATTTTTTATTTTTAAAAACTAAACAAAAACAAACATTTATATAATATTAAGATAGGTAGGCTAATTGTAATTAAAGTAGAAAAGTCTTTTATATTTAATAAAATCAATAGAATTAATGCAATCAATAAAATCAATCATACTCTAATTTAATTTTTTACTTAATCCAATCATAAGTTAATCATAACATCAGTTTTCTTTTTACCTTAAAATTTCTTTTCTGTTTCGTATATTTTAAATCTTTCCAATGCATTTTAAGTTTGTTTTCATTTAAATTATAAATTAAAAGACAAAATGTAACGCAAACAAAAATATTTTTATTTACCATATACTTGCAGTCAGTATAGGAATTGAATTACATTTCAATTTTTATTAATTAATTAATTTCAAGTTCATAATAAATAAGTAAGTAGGTTATTGTTAAGATAGGTCAGTAAAATAAAACAGAAATTAACATAAGAATTATTTACCAGTTCAAAACTGAATTATATTTTTTTTCTTTAATAAGGTTTAGGTATTATTAATTTAACTTAATTAATTGAATTCTTAATTTAATTTAACGTTTAGGTTTAATTAATAATTATTGTAATATTCTATTTGTATAAAACTCGTTAAAATTCTTATCTGATAGTTATTAAACAAAAACTGAATTTGGAAAATAAAGTAATAAGTACATTTTTTCAAAATATTATATTGAATAAAACAAAAATTTACTTTTTCTATCGCAATCGCAAATTTTAAAAAAAAGAGGGGAAGTGTTGTGCTACATATTAAACTATGTAGCAAATATCTCAAAACTTCAAAATTGTTACTTATTCGTTTAAATTAAAGACTTACTTATTACTTCATATTTTGATATTCAAAATTATTCACACGAGCAAAATTATTTCGAAATAGTAAAAATAATACCTTAATTTACTTAAAATATTTAAAGTAAAGAAATGATTACTATTGCTATTTTGACAAATTTTAAATTGTAATAATTAATTTACTGTTTATTGTAATAATTCATCAACAAATTTGTCAACTTAACAAAAAACAAACAAATATCAAATCAATTAATTTTAATAGTTGGAGTTAGTTTTTCCAGAAAAGTAGACAGTCAACAGTTAAACAGTCCGTTAGTGTATTTTTAAAGTAAGTCAATCAGTTAGTGCAGTCAGTCGAAGTAATTATTTTTACAGTCAGAGCAGATTTTCATATAAGTTCTGATAAATGTTATAAAATTATTTAGTTATAAATTTAAAAATTAAATCAGTTATTAAACTAATAAAACAAAATCATGTGTACGTTTTTTTGTGTGTAATAATAAAGCGTAATTTCAACATAAAGCTGCTCCAGGTCATAACAACCACAACTCGGTGCAATACAACTTGCGTAATCGTCCTCCAAGGTTTTTGCCCCAACAAGAGGTTTTCATAAGAAATTTTACCCAGATCAAGGCCTCCGAAGAATTCACATCTAAATTCGCAAAAAATTACGCAAGCCAGAATACGAAAAGCTAAAAGTAATGTTGCTTGTAGGATCGAAGGTCATAAAGGATCAAATATTGAACAAATAACAAATATTTACATAAAAGGATGATACATAAATATCCATAGCCCGGCTAAAGAGACTTTAAGGGTGCTGGGTCGTCCCCATGACTGTAACAAACCCTCGATTTGTTCCATCGCGAGATCTTTATTTGCTCTACTACATGAATTAGATTTAATTTTGCATTCTCCAAAAAATTAACGCCCTTAATCAGAAATTTGGAGATGAGAAATGTGCGGCGATGAACGAATTGAGGGAGTTGAATCTTTTAAATATTTGGGATCAATGCTTGACTCAAACAACAGCATACTAACAGATATAAAAGCTCGAATTGCTGCAGGCAATCGAATTTCCTACTCAATTAAAGCTCTTCTTGGATTGGACTGATTGTGATGCATAGGTCACAAACGTGAACCCTCGCTCAAAATGACGAATCACATTTAACAGTATTTGAGCAAAAGATACGCTACATTTTGTTCCACTTAAGACAGACGATGGCGAGTACATAAACCAACATAACATTGAGATCAGAGACTTTCTTGAGGGTCCAGATATAATAGGTTGTATCCGTTCCAATAGGTTTGCTTGGTATAGGCATGTTATACGAGCCGATTCACAGTCTGGAATGATTAAAAAAATGTACGTTAGTACCCCAGGGAGTGGGCGACCGCGAGGTAGACCCAGACTGCTCTCTCATTAGACGGACGAACGACCTTAAAAAATCGGCTGCCATGGTAATTATGTCGCTGTTTCGAATGATAGTGGTGAATACTCGAAGCTGATTAGCCTGGCAATGCTCCTACACGGAGCATAAACGCGACAGAAAAAAATGATATATATATATATTATATATATTTCACCATTTTGAATGGTAATTGGTATCTTATTTCTAGAGAACAAAACTTGAGCAATTATAACAGTTAGGGTTGATGTTTCCTCGTTTTATGGTTGGTTCTACAGTAATAAAACCGAAATAATATTTTGTTGAACTCTGTATCCGGTTATTATTTAAATACTTAATTTTAATTATTTGAAACTCAAAATGAATTTTTCCGTTTATTTATTGCACGATTTCTTTAGAAATATTAAAAAATCCCGGACACTCGGTTCTTTCAAACGTTTGATACATAACGTTTACTCAACACAAATTCCAATGATCAGCAGGTATCAACGCTTTAAGGCAAATAAATTTTCCAAACCAAAAGAAAATACATAATATTTCCGAATTATTTTTTCATGTAACTGATATCTACATTCATAAATCAGATATGTTCCAATAATTTAATCAATGTCCTAATCTATCATACATAATTGCATAATGTTTAATCTGATTTAAAGTAACAAAACAAAACTGAACACGAAGAAAAAAAAATTTACATACCATAATTTGATTATGTTATGTTACACTGAATATTGTAGTTACGAAACTAAAAAAAAATTATATAAAAATCACCAATTTTTGATAATTTATCAATTCAAAAATTAAATAAAAATTATTGTATGTTGTCTGCAATATATCTGTCTGTTACCCGCCGGCATTCTTGAAGTTTTGATTTTTTTTGTGTGCGCTGCTTACAATAAATAAATATTTAAGAAAATTAAATTTAGTGTTGGAAGCGATTGAGACACAAATTTCATAATCAGTTTTGTTTATTTTATATATTATGAGTAAGCTTACCTTTATATTCCTGAGTCTAAATTAACTAAAAAAATTATCTTAATGCAAATTTTCTATTCTGTTAGCAAGTTTATACACAAATTTATAAATCAAACCTTAAAGTAGAATGTTCAGTTTTTAGTTTGAATTTTTGTCACACAAATTTTTTTTTGTTTCCTTAGAATTATGTTAATTATTATACGATTATTTTACTATTATGCAAATTATAATATTCTTTTTTAAATTTTAGATTAATAATCACTTTTAAAAGAATTAAGAGAAACTTATAGTTGAACTTTACCTTTTGTAGAAATTTTATGCTTCAATAGGATTTGACAAATTTTGCTAATTTCTACGAAAGTAGCAAATTACAAAGATTTACGGTAAATTTTGATCTATGTTGAACTCGTTCTGTTTTTATGTTAACTGGTGACCCAATTGAAATTCTATATTAAAAAAAAATTTTTTTTTGAAACACCTCAAGGACTGCTCTCAAAATTAACCATATATTTTCCCATTCAACTTTAAAACATCAATCTTTAGTTTAGTAGATAAATAATATATAAATACAACATAAATAAAAATTAAAACACATTTAAAAAATTTTTTCGTTAGTTAAATTCTTTTTTTCCCGAACTATTAATAATGTAATGATTATGGAGTTAAGTGATTCTTTTATTGCAAAAATATACATAAAATAAAACAAGATAATAAAAATAACACATAAGAAATAATAATAGAATTGATATTAGAATATATCAGGGTTGTTAATATACACGTATAAAACGTTTTATACGTTACACGTATAATACGTAACGTATAAAACGTATATAACGTATAAAACGTATAATATGATTTTGTTTTTGAAATTCATTCATAAAAAATTAAAAATGCTTCTTACTTCAGATATTAATTATATTTTTAGTAATAATATATATATTTTAGTAAAAATATAATTACGTAGTTATAAATTATTTATATATTTTATAATTTATAACAAAAACTATTTAAATTCTAGATGTTATTTGAATGTAAATTTTTATATTTTATACGAAAGACTATGTTACTGTACATTAAACTGGTTAATAATTTTTAGTTCACTAGATTTGAATATTGAAAATTTTGAATTATATATTAGAGATTTTTTTGAGCACATCAACTCAAGCAATTAAATTATTTTTGAATTTTTCAACACGTAGGTATACTATATGATTTTCTTTCATTTTGATTCCAACATTTACTTAATGGGAAACGTTTTGGATTAGAAACATTTGGGTCATGAACTTAATTATTTGGCATCATGAAATGTTATTGAATATATAAAATCTAGTTCAATTCAACTTCAGCTTCTCCCATCTAATAAGAACAGCTGGGAAATATTATGTTGTTGCAGAACAAATGTCGTTTTTTTCATAGCAGTTAGGAAAATTTTTCGAGAATATTAGAGAGATGTTTTTAAAAAAAATTTGTTGTGTGAATCCGGGTTGCACCACTTCCAATTAATAGACACAGTTTGAAAATAACAGGCTCTTGCAGATCAAATCTTCTTTTTATACAAAAGTTGTAATAGTTAAAATATAAAATATTTCTTTGGTTTTCATTTATTTTTATTTTTAATACAAGGGGAACACAAGAGAATACAAGACAGTATACAGTTAAAATATGTATTTACGTCAAACGAAAAAGTTTAGTGAGAAGTTTATTGAGTAAATTCAATTTAGGTCATTGATGAATAATAGGTATGGTTGGAAATGTCAACTAATTGCAGACTAAAAAAAACGTAAAAGTTTTGAAAATAAATAATTATATTTTGAAAAGAAGCATTTACGTTAAATGTGGAAGTTTTCTGAACTCATAGGAATAGTTGGGTAAGAAATTATCATGACGACGCTATATTTTCTAAAGCAGCTGTTCCTATTAGTCCCGAAATCTAGGCTTTATAAATATTAAATATCACGAGTACGATGAATAATACGCCCGCGATAATGTTATATAAATGTATTTTTATTTATTAAGGCTTTTACTTTTATACGGTATAAAACGTAATTAATTGTGTGTTTTATACTGTACGTTTTATACGTTTTATACGTACGTATAATACGTGTTTTATACATTACCGTATTATACGTTACAACCCTGGAATATATACACACATTTTCTATTTATTACAATTTTTATAATAAATCTTTTCTATTTAATTTTCAATAAATTTTCTTCAAGATAATTAAAATTAGTTGTTCTAATATCGTTTTAACATATAAATAATGATGAAAAATTTTATGATGTAAACCTTATAATAATAATATCATTTTGTTCTTACCTGTAATAAAAACATACCAGTGCTATATTATTAGTTGCTGATCCGCATGATTAAATGAAGCTTAACCGTTGAACTCATATACACGAAAATAATTTATTTCACAACATTTCGTATACAACAGTGAAACCAACGAATAATATCAATATAATAAAAAAATAATGTCGCCCACACAATGCACATTTTTATTTGTAAATATAAGAATATATAAACACTTGAGAGGCTAAACATTAACAACAAATGGATCAAGATAATAAAAAATTACAAAAATTTTTTTGTATTTAATTTTATTAGAATTAATAAAAATTATATTGTTTTTCATGACATTTGTTTTATGAATATAATTTAAAATGAATCAAATTTTTTGATAGATACATTTTTATTTAACAGGAACTAGCGATTCTAACAGTTTTTGTAGTTCAAGTTTCCATTTATTTCTTGTTTTGCAAACTATTCTGTAGATCGGAATGAATGCTGTTTTATTTTTTTTATATAATGTGAACATAGGATTCAATATGTATATGCGAGTTCAAAAAAACAATTCGTAGCCAATTGAATGTTCGTTCCTTGCCACATCAACTTTAAACTTAGGTTGAAATGTTCAAAATTCGCAAATACAATTATTTGCTCAACATAATTTGAACTGGCTATTTTGCTATCATATGATCAGTAAAAATATTCTACCTACAAAATATTGTTAATCATTACTGAAATAGTTATTTTTTCACTAAGACAAAAAATTATGAATTTTGGGACGAGTCAAAAGGTTGCGTTGGGACGCGATAGCGGAGTACCGAAATTTTGCGAGTTCCAAAATCCATTTTTAGTCCGAGTAATACATTAAATATTTTCTCCAATCGCTAGTCTATTGTTTAATAAAATTTGAAAATATTCAACATTTAAATTGTATTTTTGCAATTCCGGATCACAATTCGACGTATTTCAATGTTGTGAGATTTTTCCGCACTGTTTTAACTTTTTGCTTTGTTTTGTGGAAGTAAATCAGATAAGTGAGTTGGATTCGAAAATGGAAAGTTATTACGTTGAACAAAAAAAAACAAAACCACAATTTTTATTTACAATGCTTTTATAATTAAACTCACTGAATTTTTTTTTTATAAATTTAAACAGTGCAATTATGCAGGTTTGAAAGTTTTAATTAATTATGATTTAAAAAATTATTATTGATAAATTTGAATAGTGCAATTTGTCAGGTGTTGAAAATAAAATCCGGATGGCAGTAATTTTTTTTAACCACATTCAATTGTGACTGATTTGATTGGTTTGATTATAGTTATATTGGAATGAGTTCCGATATGATCGTTAGATTCAATAGAAGCCAAACTATTAAGAAGTTCAATTGAGTTTGGCTCAACCTCCATTTTCAATGGATAAGGAGCATTTTCACGTTAAATGCCAGATACCAAGAGAGCTCCTTCGTCGAGTTTAGCAGTTTTAGTACCCAAAGTTTGACCAGCAATTTTACGCTTATTATTTAACGAGTTTTCGACATATCCTTCAGCAATCGGATTTCTAGCCGGCATGTCTTCTTAATTTGCTCCGCTATCTGCCAGCAACGATGTAGATGAGCGACGAAAACAATATCCAGTATTCTCTGAGGCGAACTGAAGTTTCAAAAATGTAGCAGTCTTCTTAGGGTAACTCCCAATCATATTTATGCCAATTGGTTGTCGGGTACATTTACCTTTACGGTAGTAAAGCCGCATAATTTTTAAGAATGTCAATGAAATTCATTCCTGGATCTTGCAATTCATCGATTCGTCGAACGAATTGACGAATAACATTATTCTTTGTGTTGGGTAAATCGATCTTGATCCCATCTTTAATGTATTCGATGCCATTTATGGTTGTATAATTCACCATGACAGCCATCACCATAAACTCCAACAATAAGTGCAACTTAAAATTTTTGAATTTTGTATCTAATTGATAAAAACTTAATTTTCAAATGTATCTTGATTGGCAGATACTCATCTGGAGCGTTTTTGATGAATCCGCATACTTCCTCCTTCGTTAAAATTCTCGATTTTGCTGGTTGAAAGCCATCACCCTTGGGATTCAAAAATGCTCGTAGTGTGTTGTGATTTAGAATATTGATGTTGTTGTTAACGTTTAGTGTGGATCGTAGCATGAAATATATTGACCATAACGTTGAAGACTTATACTTCCCAAGTTGCGATGAAAAATATACCAAAAGAATGTTTTCGTTCACTTCTCCAGCTTTTTTTTCTACGAACCATTTTTGGAAGTTCGCATAAGTTTTATCATATTTCTCCTTGGATTTCGATGGCAACAACATTGCCAAAGCTTTCTCAGCTTCCGCCTCCAGTTTATGCTCGTAATCACTTTTACTATCTCTCATATTAATTATTTTACTGAGATAAGTTGAATAAGCAATGCGCTCATTAACAAGAAATAAGAACGAATGAAAATTTTTCTCAATGCTAAGTTGATCAAAGAAATATATACTTATATCTGAATATGAATGTAGAGTGTAAAAAAGTTGGATGTAGAGTAATTTTGTTTAATTGTCTCATTGTGATTCGGAATTGCAAAAAACGTTGTGTGCAACTCGTTGCACAAATTGATTTTTTCCGCACGCGTCGTAATTTTGTCCAACGAGGCGAAGCCGAGCACCTCGATTTACAAAGTAATATTATTTACATCTCAAACTAAATCCAAGCAACCATTTCAACTTTTTGTCTAACAATAATAAATTTCTTATTCAAACTTTGATTTTTGTTTTGCATAGAAATATAGATTTGTTTATTTTTTTCCTAGGACAAAATAATGATAGTTTTTAGATGCAATACACGAATGACTTATTTTTTGTAAAATATACCCAAACAAAAAGTGCAATTTTTAGTCCGATTGGTGAGCAAAAAGTTAAACTAAAATTCGTCGGAAAAATGATCGCAATTTCTCAGATTTTGCTAAATTGATTGACTTGCTGTTATCACTAGTCTCGAATGGCTTCAATCTAAAAAGTTTTGAAAAAAAAAACGCGATGGAAAATCGAATCAAGACGCCAAAAAATTAAAATATTTGAACCCGACCTTTTCCGATTTTTTTGAAATCTCGGTAATCGTAAGTATAATTAAAAAGTCAGACAAGTGCGAATATAATTCGCTCGTCGAGGGTTCCGTGTATATATTATTCTACGAACTATTCTCCAAAACATAATTTTAGAAATAAGCCAAGAACGGTGCTTTTGAAAATTACAAAAAAAACTGTTTTGCACTACAAAAAAATCACCTTTCATATAACACCCCACTTGACAATGATCTTTTTTCGCCGTTTCTACTTTAAACCCCCTCCAATCATCAACTGAAATCATAACAACAAAACAAAAGAATGTTTTTTTTGCAAAATTCCTACAACCGTGAATTTTGTTCTTTCGAAATGTTCGAAGTTAAGGGGAAGACAGAAAAAACACTCGTTTTTGGCAGAAATTCAAAAACTAAGCAGTCTAAAAATTCATTGAAATTTTTTTTTGAAATATTTCATTCTTTTTCGATTTTTCTAAACCAAACTCGGTTCCTTAAAAAAACTTTTGTTTTACTATCTCCCTATCTATGCCCATAAAATATAGATAAAACAAATATTTTGTTATTAGCAAGCGTGGGAAAACACATTTAATAACTGTAGAAGATTTCAAGTTAATAGTACTTATAGTTTCTGAGTAAATCGATTTTGTAAAAATTCGGACGGACATCAAAGTCTCACCAATTTTACCGTACCGTACCGTACCGTACCGTACCGTTTTTACTTTTTCAAAGAACGCAACCCTAAAAATGATGAGCCACCGTAGTTTGTCTACCACCGATGATCTAATACGAAAGTAGGAGACTATATAAATCTGCTTGTGGGTTTGCGTGAAAGTGCTCTTGAATGTTCATGGCGTGCACGCAATAAACTTAACTGATGCCGCCCTGGTAATAAAATGAGATGTATATGATCACTGGAGGCTGCTAGGTTATTGAGACGACCGCCTAATGAAAGCACTCCTTGTTTGTCTAGAAACACAGTCTGCGCATGCAGTGTGCTTTTGAATGCCAAGTTGTTGGTTTTGGAAAGCACCCTAATGTCCTTAGCATAGCGTTGGTGCTGGACTAGTTATATTAAGACCGTAGAAGCAGTTGTAATTTTCTCGGGATACTGGTTTCAAACGCTCCAATTTCCGAGATGATTTTCTTGGTTGCTTGTTCTCGGTTCTTCAATAAAGCGCGGTAATTATTGAGGTAATAAAATTGATTGCACATCCGCTATCGAGTAATGCTTTAGATGGGCGATGCAATCCAATATCTGAAGAAGCCAGCTAATGCTGTGCCAAGCAAAGCAATATCCTTTGATACTTATTGAAGACTCTGTTAGTGTGGGGACCGCGGGAAATGTTGATACGTTTTTGGGCGAAAAATGGAGCAGCTCATGATGCTTGGGCAAGCAATCATTACACGAGACATGCGTGCAATTGCTATGTAGATGTCTTTCTAGAAGACAATTTTCACACATTCGTCTATCTTTTATGAAATGGAACCTCATTTTTGGACTCATCCTGTCACTTGATAACCCCGGGCATTGAGATAATTAATGAGATCCAACGACGAGATAAACCTTTGTTTTTGGATGATCGACTTAACATCACAATTATTTTAATTCCTTTTTTGTGAAAATTTTAGTAACATCTACGAACACGTTTTACCGTTCTTAATACTTTAACCAAGTTTACATTGAATGAAGAACATTATGGATCTACAAATATGGGAGACAAATCCCAACTAGTAGAGAATGTTCTCTAACCAATTTAAATTTTATTTTGCCCCTAGCGGGTGATGACACAATGTGATTTCTGGCCTGTGCTCTGAATGTCAACGTGAAGAAAATCAAGCAAGTGCGGGTAAACAGCGGGAGTAAATATCAATCTCTTAAGATAGCCAAACGCTTCGACAGTAGAGGTCAAAAACTTGAAGATTTTATTTCACGATATAGTTTGTTTGTGGCGAACGAATCTGGGAATCTAAGCACATATGCACACAGTGGTGAGTCGTCAGTAGACGTCACCTTACTGTCGCAAAATATTATAAAGCGTATAAAACACTGGAAAGTACATGAGTACATGAAGGCTGGGCTTCCAGGGATCACCGTGCTATCTTGTTAATAATTCTAATACCAAAAGGTCTAAAGTCGATGATACCAACTCGGAACTCCTTACTCTAAATCTATAAGTACTAAATATTAAGCAAGTCAATAGGCACGCTGAAGAGATTTGCTTTTCTGCGGACTGTGAGACGATAGTGGCTTCTATTACCGAGGTCATCAAATCAAACTGCAACAAAACAAATGGGGCAACCTGGTGGACCAATGATATAACTAAACTCAAAAGTGAGGTAAACGAAGTAAGAATAAAGTATCAGAAAGAACCTAAGAAACATATACATGCAAAAGGTCAATACAACTAAAAGACAAAGCTTCATGAAACTTGTTACGGAAGTAGGCAACAAAGATTCATGGGGATTCATTTATAAATATCAGACAGAAAAGCTTACAAAACGGAGTGTGCTTTAAACCGTCTCTTTGAATGGAAACAACATGCACTCATTGAGTACCTCTAGCAAGGTGCTGCTTGACACCTTGCTACCATTCGATACAGAGAATTCACCTGAGCATGCCGAGATCAAAGGAAAAGCGCAGCTAGCCTATGTCTCAGACTTCACAGTCGATGACTTAGAGGTGGCTGTGATGAGCATACTAATAGAAATTGTCCAATCAATCGCTGAAAAGTTCTGTCTTGGCATTTTTGTAGATATATCGGGTGCTTTCAATAATCTATGGTGGACAAGAAAGGAGACCCTGTTGGGGAAAGTTGAAAGTGGAAAAAAACCCTGTTGAATTTGACTTTAGTCTGACACTGTAAGGACACATAAAAGTTAATTTTATTAGCATAACCGAAAATGAAATACCACTACTTTTATTGTTTCCTTACTTACTTGTTCAAATGAAACAAGTGCACACAATATCTATTCACTCAAATATTAAATATATTTTCACTACGATTGTAGATCCTAAAAATCATAATGAGCTGTTAGTACTTGTATAAACATAAAGTTCAGATACCATTCAATTCAGGAACACTTTCAGGTGGTGAGTTTGACTGGGGCGCTACATCTTTCAAATAATAATGAAGGTGTCTTAAGGTCAGTTCAGTGCGGACAGAAACCACACATTGAGCAAAAGGGTATATGCTGGCTTGATCTCATTATTCAGTACAAATAGAGACTGCTAAAGCATGACCTATTGATCCTTTTAGGATCAAAAGTTTTGTGTAAGTAGTGTCAAAATAGTTAACACAGGGATAACTGACCTGTGGCGGCCAAGCGTTCATAGCGACGTCGCTTTTTGAAATTCACCAAGCGTTGGATGGTTCACCCATGCAAGAGAACGTGAGTTGGGCTTGGGCAACCATCGTGAGAAAGGTTAGTTTTACCCTTCTGTTGAACTTGTTGTTGCGATAGTAATCCAGCGTAGTACAAGAGGTACCGCAGATACGGACCCATGGTTTTATATTTGTTCGAAAGAACTGTGGTATGAAGCAACGATAGTTGGATTATGTCTAAACGCCTCTCAGGTCATATCTAAGCTAGTCGCTAGTCTGCTAGATAATTTCTTATTAGTAGTTAACAATCTGTTAAGAAAAAACCATATTCTAAAATAATAATTTACTTATTATTCGATACTATTGGTTTAATTCATGCTAATGAGCATAATTGGTTTAAAGCTTTTATGATCTATTTGAATGTTCATAGTTTTGCCAAAGATCAAAATAACACAAATGTTTAGTATTGACACTGTAAAAAGAATCAATTGCAAACGACATTATCATCGGTGGAGGCGTTGGGAAGGGACGAAGTGATGAATGTATATGTGATGTGTGAATATGTGATCAGTAAAATACCGTTTGAGGTCTATGATGCATTTAAGTCTTCTAGTAATATCAGTATTCAGTACGAATGCCACTTGAATAAAAATTGCACAATGTTTAAGATCAAAAAAATGTTAAAAAATAATTCATAGCTTTACTTATTTTGAATTTTTTTTTATAGTTTGAGCATGCGTGGAAAATAAAATATTGCCAAACCGAGGTAGATAGGAAATTTAATTGCTCAAGAACGGCTTTACTCATTTTATTAAACTTTTTTCTGTTTGATCGGTAATTAGTTAATCTTCTGAAAAAAATTAACTAAACGCTTTGGTGATTAATTTTAAAATTAAAAAACCATTTTTAAAGATGGCGCTAAACTCAACATACAATTAAATTTAAATATAATTTTTTTAAAAATAGTTCTATTTTTACTCTAAAATACATATTTCAAATCTACAAATTGGCATTGTTCGTTTTCTTGAGATATTTATTATCAAAATGTTATATAATTACTTGTCTCTTTTTATTTAAATATGTTTATTTTATTTTAGCTTATTATGGACAAGAGAAGAATAAAAACTAAATAAGAATTAACATAAACTATTCAGTTTTGTTTTATTATTCAGTTTTATTATTTTAATTTTCCCGATATTTCGACTTGTTAGTCATTTTCAAGGATATCTGTGAAAAAAAAACCAAAAACAAAATTTACACTAATGCTACTATTATTAACGGCTAGTGACTCTAACAATCTTTATAAAAAAACACACATACCTAATTAAAACTTCGTGGTTTTCTTAAACAAATAAGTAAAAAAATAACATATATATATAATGGCACTCAACAAATGTGTAAAAAAATTTTTCTATATAAAAAAACTACAATTATAAAATATGCAATAAATTAACATTAAGATCTAATAAAAATCACTTGATCAACATATGATCGTGTCAACAAAAAATACAAAATTACTGAAAATGTTTTGAGATATTTAATTTTAAAAAGACTAAATTTTTATCATTTTTTCGAACCAGTCATGAAAAATTTTTGTTAATAGATAACAAAAATTTTTACCTAATGTAGTTTATTCGAATCGTTCGGGTATCCTTATAGAATATCAAGTAAATAAACATAATTAATGAAATAATTAATAACCCGAGTCGAACTTTACCTATGATTTAAGTAGTAGACATTCTCAAATGAACCTATTTTAGTTCTTTTCGTCCTTTATTGCTTGTAAATAAGAACTTTTTATTCTAGATAAACTTATTAAGCCCTCTAAAAACATACTATTTATTATTTAACATCTAATTAGAATCTCAAAAAACTATTTACAGACTACTTATTCTTAAAATACTACTTTACACCTAAATAACCTGTTTCTCTACACCTTACTAAGTATTTATCATATCCTAAGAACTTAGAAAGTCCTAGCAATTCTATCAACGTACAAAATTAACATCTTATTTGAATCTTCAAAAACTATTTACGATTCCGATCTATTTTGCATCAAACCCGACAAACATTTTTAAACATGAAGATAGCGCTTGTATATTTATGTTCTAAATTGGAAATGTATGAGCGTGATTTTTTTGCAAGGGATGCGTCCATTTTTCGCCATGATAGAATTTAAAAGACCAAAATTCAGAAATCAAAAAAATTAAATATTTGAATTATGTGTAGAAAATAATACTAATTTTCTATAATTTTCTCAATATTATGAAAAATTAAATTAAAATATCGATAAATCGACATGAAGCCAGACAAATAAAAAATATTAAAAAAATCTAATAAGTTTTTTAAATCACTAAAATTATTTATTGTAAGGGCCTGTTTGTTTAGCGAGATTGTTTTTATTACATTCACTAAAAAATTTTTTCGTACATAATTTTATATTCAAATAATAAATTTAAATTATTCAATTCAATTAAACGCATGTAAATTATTTCCTAAAATGTTAAATAAAACCAGGCATGATAGAATATATAAAAATACTATTTATTTTTCTATTCTTATTTCTTATTCTTTCTTTTTTCGTTTATTTTTGTTATCATCAAACAAATTTCATAACTCTTTGTTTTTTTTTATTACAGAACAGACCGAAAGAAAATTTATTTTTAACTCATATTTAACAACTTAAATGGAGTTTTTTTCGGTAAGTAGCTTTTGCAGGAGTTATGTAGATGTTATTCGGGAAGCAACAAAAATATTTTGTTCATTTGATTGTTTGTTTTATTTTTTTTCACAAGATTAATTACCTTTCAACAAACAAAGTTTGATGAAATCGGTTGAGCCCTTTTTACCTCACCTAAAGTCACCTCAGATTGACAAAATATTCATTTTTCATGCATACTGGGTGCCTAAACTATGCCTTAAAAACACTCTAATACAAGTTGTATGTTTTATTTTGTTCACACTTTTTAGTTTTTATATGCCACTTTTGCAGGAAAATCAAAAATTGTCAGGTTTTCATAATTCGATCTAGAACACGTTTTTCTTAAATAGCAGAAATTTTGGTAGAAGATTTTGATTTTATTGAATAGATCCCAATATTTGATTTTTGTAGCTTCTTTTGTTTATCATTGAAAAATTACTATTAAAATTGAAAAGCAAAGAAACAGTGTAAATTTAAATTATTTCCTATTTTCCTTGATTCCTAGGGTTTACCTGCAAATAAAGGGACACTTATTTCAAATGCCGAGGAAGCAAAATCCGAGCCTTTTAGTAGGCTAGGCTACTTATTCAGGTCATAGAGTTAACAATTGGAGTAATCAACTCAAAGGTTAAAGCTATATCCTCTTGATTGCTTTTAAAAATTTAGTTCATCTCATGGTCTCAAAACTATTTTGTTGTACCTACCTAATTCTTTGTAATCATCAAGATATTTCTCGTCAACTTACCTTGTTAATACAATTGATACTATATCCACCTTATAAAAGAGTCAAAAAACTATTAAATTTGATGTCTTCTTTTTCTCTTGTTCAATGATTTTCTATATAAAATAAAAATAATTCACATAAAATGCACAACCTATAAAACCAGTGTGTTTGTGTTAGTTGTTTTTGGTCTATAGTAGATTCAAGAATATTTCGCTAAATGAATCATAAAACAAATAAATTCTATTTACTAATTATAAATTTTATTTCAGTTTCAAAAAATTTAACCACTTAATCCTACCACAGTTATAGCTAACAATAAAGCTGTTTTGCATTCATATAGTTCAGCATTGATATGAATTTATAATTGACTGAATGTTACAGAATCAGTTTCACATTCTATATCTAAAAACATAATTAACACGCAAAGGTTAATTTTTCTATATTTCCTCCTTGTTTTTTTTTGTTACGAAAAACCGCTTTTTCCCGTTAACATCTAATAAATTCAAAACAAAAATTAAAATTAATTAATTAAACAATTTTATTCGTTAAAATCTTACGAAATAACGCTAAAACTATTCAATTCATTTCATTTTTTTTTCTACTTATTCTTCACTGTTGTGTGTCGTGGTTTTTTTGTTTCAGTTAGCATAAAAAAAATTCGCTATAAACTGGGCGGATTCAAAAAAAAAAAATAAAAAAATTGAATTTTTTCTTCCATAATTTTTTTTTTTGCTTAATATAATTTTTATTAGCAAAAATTATATAAAATGGCGTAAACAGATAAGTTTTTTTGTATGATTTTTATGATATTTTTAAAAATCAATATTCAAAATTTTTAATATTATTTAATTTGGAAATTCTTTGAAATTAAAGAAATATAATTTTTAGATTGACTTTTATTGTTGAAAAATAAAATAAAATATTTAAATTTATTAATTTTTATGTTTTTTTATTGGTTAAAATTTGTTATTTTTTTTTATCTTTTAGATTAGCTGATTGAGTGATTTTATTAATGAGCATGTATTAATTTAGTTTTTTTTGTTGTTAATTGTTTGACAGGTTATCTGAGTGTAACTGGAATTTTTACAAAAATGAAGAACAAAAAAATTTTTTTATTGTTTGGATTTTTGTAAGCGTGAGATTTAATTAAAAAAAACAACAACCAAATCTTAAAAATTTTAGGTAAAAAAATTATCAAAAGCTAGTTTTTTGCACTAATTTCAGAGTTTACAAAAATTGTATTTGTTGAAAAAAAATAATGGTAAGGCACAATAATGCTTTTAATCGAAGGTTACACGGGTAATTTAAAACAGTAATTTCAATCAACATATTTGGTACCGAATATTTTTAGTTTGAATATATTCGATACTTAATTATAATAACTCTTTTTTATGTTGCTTTAAATGATTTAATTACATCTTTATTTGTAACATTTGATTTTGATTTGCGTTACTGTTTCATTAGTACTGTTCTCATAAATGAATAGTTAAACTCCCAACGATGTCCTAAGAAGACGAAATGTACATCGAGTTATAAAAAATAAATAGAAAGTTTTTTAATTTGCGCAATAACAAGTGTTTTTCATTATGTTATTCACAAAATTGCGAAAAGTGACCACGGTAGAAGGTGTTGGTTCTATGAACTATATTTCATTTACGTGCGGTTGTATCAGCTACACCGTTCTGCATCGGCTCAGCTGTTGAGTCAATTTTGGAGGTCGATTCGCCATATCTGCTTCCAGGGCGAGGTTGAGACAACTGCATTTCGATTGGAAATGGAACATGTTTTCTTCAGTGTAGGAATAGTCATTGCTTCATAGAAAAAATAAAAGACCAAATTTCCCTTAAAATGCTGGGTTGAAATATTTTTTGGTTATGAGAATTGGCCGATATATGACCACTCGAACATAACAGTTTTTTCAATTTCTATCCCTCTTATAATATTGTTTTCATGCTCATTTTGTTGTAAAAATTATTATACTACTCAATAAAAAAAGACATTTTTTAACGATAGTATTTGAAATAGTTATTTATGTATTGAGAGCGTAGAGTAGATCGAGTAGAAAAAAAGATAATTCATGCCCGGATTACATACTAGCTTTTTTGTACGATTCTGCATTCTTTGCATAAATTAAAAAACAGATATCTACACAATATAGCAAAATGTTTGTTGAGAAAATTGTTTAATCCAAGTAGTTTTTCGTTTGATAATTATTTTCCTAAATTTCTATAGCAACCAATTTTTTCAAAATTTTTATATTAATTTATTTAAAACATTTTGTATTTCAGTTTCATTTGATCTATCATATTGCTAAGTATGCATATTTCTTGTACAATATTTTTTGAGAAAATTGTAAAATTCACATAATATTTTGTAAATTTTTTCCTAAATTTCTTTAGCAACCAATTAATTTAATTTTAATTGTCTACAAAATTACAAACAAAAAAAAATCTTAGATTAAACAATTTTCTGAAAATAAAATTTCACAAAACATGTCTGTAAATATATGTATGTTTCTTTTTGGAAATAGCCATAATGTATTTTGTTTTTTTGAGTTCGTTTGATGTTGTCAAAAATATTTACGCTTTAGGGCGTAAAATATTAATTTTAGACATTGTTGTTTTAATTTTAGGCATTGTTATTTCAATAGGAAAACAGGCCTGCACAATTTTATGCACAATTTTTGAATCTTAAAAGTGCATTTTACGGCTTACTCGTACAAAAAGTCTATTGTCATGCAGCCTTAATCCCCTGTGAAAATGGCTTTTTTCTATTAGTGTAAAATCATTTTCGCTAAATAACAAATTTTAGTTTTTTCATGATATTTAGTATTTTCATGTAATTATACAAAGTTTTTAAATCAAAGCAACCACGGAAAAATTTAATATAAATTTTCAATGTTTTGTTGTTGATATCTAATATAATAATTTATAATAAATATTGTTTATATATTATTATCGTCTTTAATATAAGTTAATTTGTAAAACATTTTTGAAATTTCTGGTGGATAATTCTAGTCAGTCAACGTTTCCAGTTCAGTGCCGTTACTTTTTTAAATACTTATGTCGAATTTGTCTAGTGCGAAAGTGAATTTTTTTTCATAAAAAGAACATGGAAAAATATGATCCAGTTTTGTAGTTGTGTTTGTGAACTGTCATTGAATATTTTTGTAATTGTATTTAATTAATTAGTTTGCTATTAATTTTTAATTTAAAACACGATTTAAACAATACTTTTATTTAAAAAGTAACTATTTCACTATAAAAAAGTCCAAGCGGCACGTATATCCGCTAGAAATAGGTAGATTTCGAGATCAGACAGTTTTGTGTGCCAGTAGAATCTGATGTATCAGATTAGTTTAAACAAAACAAACTAATTTCAAACAGATATCGAACAAATTTAAAAAGAAAATTAGCTACCTACAAGCAAAATTATATGTATCCAATTTTGCAACAAACAAATGTCAAATGTACCACAGAACATGTGTGTGATAATTTATGACACAAACCTACTCTATATCATATGTCGTGCAATTACTGCAAAATATCAAAATAGTTTATTTCTAAGAAAAAAAAATTAATTTCTTCTATTCAAATCTTTTATTTTTTGACTGTTATAAGGTTGACATTGACTGTTATAAGGTTTTTGGAAATTGTAATTGGGGATTGTTGCAAACTTTTTTGTTGAAGCCAACAAGTCAAAAACCTCTAACTGCAGAGGTTTATATTTATAAGAAACGGATTAAAATGTTTCCACAGATTCTAAATTTATGAAGATTTTAAAAATATTAGTATCCAAACGGCCGTTATAACGGATTAAAAAAACCAGTTTTTTTTCTAGTATAAAGCCTATAGTTCCTTAACCATGTGTCAGATTTTTTTGATTTACGAACTCGTCCAAGATATTATTAAAACACACATTTTTAAGGAAAGTTTTTTGATCTGGCTCCACAAATGCAACCGTGAGAGCGCCGGTTGATTCAAACGCATTTTGTGTTTTACAAGCTTTTTTGTTGGAGCCGTTCACTCAGAAACCTCCAACTGCAGAGGTCTTTTTTTTGAAAGAAACTGATTAAAAAGGTTTCAAAGATTCTAAATTTATGAAGTTTTTAAAAGCATTAGAATCCAAACGGCCGTTATAACGGATCTAAAAAACAGAGTTTTTTTCTAGTATAAAGCCTCTAGTTTCTTAACCATGTGTTGGATTGGGCTGATTTACGAACTTGTCCAACATATTAACAAAACGCACATTTTTAGAAAAGGTTTTTTGATCTGGCCTTATAAATGCGACCGTGAGAGTGCCGGTTGTTTCAAAAAAAAATTTTTTTTTGCAAACTTTTTTGTTGGAGCCGCTCATTCAGGAACCTTTAACTGCAGAGGTCTAGATTTAAAACAAATTGATAAAAAAGATTCCAAAGATTCTAAATTTGTTAAATTTTTTGAAATATTAGTATCCAAACGGCCGTTATAACGGTTTTAAAAAATCAATTTTTTTCAGAAAAAAGCCTCTAGTTTCTTAACCACGTGTCGGATTTTGCTGATTCACGAACTTGTCCAAGATATTATTAAAACACACAAGTACAGAAAATTTTTTTGATCTACCTCAACAAATGCGACCGTGAGAGTGCCGGTCGTTTTCGTTATATCTCATATCGTCTTTTTGCTCTGAGATAAATTTTTTTTGGCATTACGTATTTTATTTGGCCAAAAATAGTATGTTTTTATACAAGTGGTGAAACGTCTCTTTTTACCACGCGTAGAAAACGCTATGTTTTTTACGCTTGTAAATATAAATGATAATATTTACAAATTCATCTACTAAAAACTTACAAAATGACATATCTAAATTTGACAGTGTAAAAAATAAACAAGATTGTATTTATATATAGCATTTATACCAGTGTAAAATAATGTTGTTATTGTATTCGCCTACAGATGGAATAATAACAGGCGAACACAATAATAACATTATTTTACACTGGTAAAAATGCTATATATAAATACAATCTTTAATTAATTCAGTAAATTATTTGTGATGTAACATCACCCCGATGGAAAATCTCCCATCAAGAATAATATAAGAACTGAATCTAAAAAATTATGGTGCAAATTATGAAACTTTTTGCAATCCATACAATTTTAGAGCGATCTAGTTTCGAACCAATGAGAAAATTTTTAAACTTTAAAAAAGTTTATCATTCTCATCAGGGCTAGCCGACTAGATAAACTCTATCAAAAAATGTTAACGCTAATGACTATAAACCAAAAATTAGGTTACAACTCTAGCGAAGTGTAAAAACAAAATATTTACATAAACATACATTTAATAAATTCAGGTTTAGTCAATTAATTTCTCTGGTGATCACTGTTTTGTTATACTCTAGATTTTCTAGTATTGAATAACAAAATTGTATCTGTGAGAAGAAGATGACTAGTCTTCACTTGTGTCTATTGACACATGATCAACAATTAATTCAGTAAATTATTTGTGATGTAACATCACCCCGATGGAAAATCTCCCATCAAGAATAATATAAGAACTGAATCTAAAAAATTATGGTGCAAATTATGAAACTTTTTGCAATCCATACAATTTTAGAGCGATCTAGTTTCGGACCAATGAGAAAATTTTTAAACTTTAAAAAAGTTTATCATTCTCATTAGGGCTAGCCGACTAGATAAACTCTACCAAAAAATGTTAACGCTAATGATTATAAACCAAAAATTAGGTTACAACTCTAGCGAAGTGTAAAAACAAAATATTTACATAAACATACATTTAATAAATTCAGGTTTAGTCAATTAATTTCTCTGGTGATCACTGTTTTGTTATACTCTAGATTTTCTAGTATTGAATAACAAAATTGTATCTGTGAGAAGAAGATGACTAGTCTTCACTTGTGTCTATTGCCACATGATCAACAATTAATTCAGTAAATTATTTGTGATGTAACATCACCCCGATGGAAAATCTCCCATCAAGAATAATATAAGAACTGAATCTAAAAAATTATGGTGCAAATTATGAAACTTTTTGCAATCCATACAATTTTAGAGCGACATTTTTTGGTAGAGTTTATCTAGTCGGCTAGCCCTGATGAGAATGATAAACTTTTTTAAAGTTTAAAAATTTTCTCATTGGTTCGAAACTAGATCGCTCTAAAATTGTATGGATTGCAAAAAGTTTCATAATTTGCACCATAATTTTTTAGATTCAGTTCTTATAAAATACAATCTTGTTTATTTTTTACACAGTCAAACTTAGCTATGTCGTTTTGTGTTTTTAGTAGATGAATTTGACAAAATGAATAATGAAAATAGTTCATATATTTTCTCTAAAAACTTTTACAGATATTACAGATATTTTTTTTACCGACTGGAAGTCATTGTTTAAAGTATAAATTTAAAAAATTGTAGGCTACGTTTCGATTAAAAACATATATAAATAATTTTTTCTATAAAATTTATTTATTTATTTAATAGATTTTTTTTTGGAGGAAAGAACTCAGAGAATATATTTTATATCTGACAGTCAATTATCGGAGGAAAATTTATACGATATATCTGATACAAATTTTATTTTATCGCTCCGATTTCTCCAATATAGAAAAAAACACACCCATTATTAGTTTAATTAATTAATTACACACAATTGATATAATGATTAGTTTCGATTCGATTCGATCAAAATATTCCATCCCTTCAAAATACTGCGATATTGACAGAAATAAACACAGCAACCGAAACAACAACAGAAACAGTAAATCAAATTCAATTTTAAATATTTAATCAAATATTCAATCCTTTAAATAACCACCACCTGTAGGCGACCACCGAAACTTATTTACTTTCATTCACGTTAGAAAAACATTTTCAGTCACTAAAAAGTTTCCCTTTCACATAGGTTTTACTATTTATTAAAATGACATTTTCGTAGCTTGAAGTAGAAAAAAGTGATTTTTTTTTGCTCTAAATATATTTTTTTGAGTCTAGATTTTTAGCTAGAGCAAGCATAAAATACAATAAAGAATATACATTTAAAAAATATGTCAAAATTAGTAAACAAATTCAACGTCATTTACTTATTATATTTTTTAGGTAGATTTCATATAAAAATCTACCTATTGCAATGGGCTTCATCTCGGAATTTCGGAAAAATTTTTGTGCCAAACGACTATATATGATAAGCGGAGACAAAAAAACAAAAAAAAAAAAAAATTTATATATATATATATATATATATATATATATATATATATTAGACTGGTCGTTAAAAACTAAATTTTCCGAGACGCCCCCTAGAAAAATTCTTTGTGGTCAAAAAACCACAACGGCATTATTTTTTTTATTTTTAAATCAAAAGAACACGTGCCGCAAAATCGTCGAAGTTGAATTTTTGAAAAATTCGTAGATTTTTTCAAATATCTCATAAAATATGCAGATGTCAAAAAAAATTATATAATCATTTTTGTAGGAAATTTAATTTTCTACAAAAAAGGTACATGTCATTTTTTCCCGAAAACGTATAGTTCTCAAGATATTTTGAAAATGAACATGTAAGTTTTCGTAATTTTTAAAAAACATAAAAAATAAAGATGACGGAAAAGTCCTAATTTTTTTCTTATGCTATAGAATGAAATGTATAAAAAAATAATCGTGACAAAAAAAATTAAAATTAGTACTTTTTCGTCGAAATTTTCATCATTTGGTTTTACGACTTTTGAAGAATTTTAAGTTTTATTTCAAAATATCATCAGAAATATAGGTTTTAGGAAAAAAATGACTTGGACCTTTTTTGTAGAGAATAAAATTTCCTACAAAAAAGATTATATAAATTTTTTTGACATCTGCATATTTTATAAGATATTAACAATTTTATCAAAAAATAAACTTCGATGATTTTGCGGCACGTGTTCTTTTGACTTAAAAAAAAAAAAATTAGTGCCGTTGTGGTTTTTTGACTACAAAGAATTTTTCTAGGGGGCGTCTCGGAAAATTTAGTTTTTAACGACCAGTCTAATATATATATATATATATATATATATATATATATATATATATATATATATATATATATATATATATATATATATATATATATATATATATATATATATATATATATATATATATATATATATATATATATATTAGACTGGTCGTTAAAAACTAAATTTTCCGAGACGCCCCCTAGAAAAATTCTTTGTAGTCAAAAAACCACAACGGCACTAATTTTTTTTTTTTTAAGTCAAAAGAACACGTGCCGCAAAATCATCGAAGTTTATTTTTTGATAAAATTGTTAATATCTTATAAAATATGCAGATGTCAAAAAAATTTATATAATCTTTTTTGTAGGAAATTTTATTCTCTACAAAAAAGGTCCAAGTCATTTTTTTCCTAAAACCTATATTTCTGATGATATTTTGAAATAAAACTTAAAATTCTTCAAAAGTCGTAAAACCAAATGATGAAAATTTCGACGAAAAAGTACTAATTTTAATTTTTTTTGTCACGATTATTTTTTTATACATTTCATTCTATAGCATAAGAAAAAAATTAGGACTTTTCCGTCATCTTTATTTTTTATGTTTTTTAAAAATTACGAAAACTTACATGTTCATTTTCAAAATATCTTGAGAACTATACGTTTTCGGGAAAAAATGACATGTACCTTTTTTGTAGAAAATTAAATTTCCTACAAAAATGATTATATAATTTTTTTTGACATCTGCATATTTTATGAGATATTTGAAAAAATCTACGAATTTTTCAAAAATTCAACTTCGACGATTTTGCGGCACGTGTTCTTTTGATTTAAAAATAAAAAAAATAATGCCGTTGTGGTTTTTTGACCACAAAGAATTTTTCTAGGGGGCGTCTCGGAAAATTTAGTTTTTAACGACCAGTCTAATATATATATATATATATATATATATATATATATAAATTTTTTTTTTTTTTTGTTTTTTTGTCTCCGCTTATCATATATAGTCGTTTGGCACAAAAATTTTTCCGAAATTCCGAGATGAAGCCCATTGCAATAGGTAGATTTTTATATGAAATCTACCTAAAAAATATAATAAGTAAATGACGTTGAATTTGTTTACTAATTTTGACATATTTTTTAAATGTATATTCTTTATTGTATTTTATGCTTGCTCTAGCTAAAAATCTAGACTCAAAAAAATATATTTAGAGCAAAAAAAAATCACTTTTTTCTACTTCAAGCTACGAAAATGTCATTTTAATAAATAGTAAAACCTATGTGAAAGGGAAACTTTTTAGTGACTGAAAATGTTTTTCTAACGTGAATGAAAGTAAATAAGTTTCGGTGGTCGCCTACAGGTGGTGGTTATTTAAAGGATTGAATATTTGATTAAATATTTAAAATTGAATTTGATTTACTGTTTCTGTTGTTGTTTCGGTTGCTGTGTTTATTTCTGTCAATATCGCAGTATTTTGAAGGGATGGAATATTTTGATCGAATCGAATCGAAACTAATCATTATATCAATTGTGTGTAATTAATTAATTAAACTAATAATGGGTGTGTTTTTTTCTATATTGGAGAAATCGGAGCGATAAAATAAAATTTGTATCAGATATATCGTATAAATTTTCCTCCGATAATTGACTGTCAGATATAAAATATATTCTCTGAGTTCTTTCCTCCAAAAAAAAATCTATTAAATAAATAAATAAATTTTATAGAAAAAATTATTTATATATGTTTTTAATCGAAACGTAGCCTACAATTTTTTAAATTTATACTTTAAACAATGACTTCCAGTCGGTAAAAAAAATATCTGTAATATCTGTAAAAGTTTTTAGAGAAAATATATGAACTATTTTCATTATTCATTTTGTCAAATTCATCTACTAAAAACACAAAACGACATAGCTAAGTTTGACTGTGTAAAAAATAAACAAGATTGTATTTTATAAGAACTGAATCTAAAAAATTATGGTGCAAATTATGAAACTTTTTGCAATCCATACAATTTTAGAGCGATCTAGTTTCGAACCAATGAGAAAATTTTTAAACTTTAAAAAAGTTTATCATTCTCATCAGGGCTAGCCGACTAGATAAACTCTACCAAAAAATGTCGCTCTAAAATTGTATGGATTGCAAAAAGTTTCATAATTTGCACCATAATTTTTTAGATTCAGTTCTTATATTATTCTTGATGGGAGATTTTCCATCGGGGTGATGTTACATCACAAATAATTTACTGAATTAATTGTTGATCATGTGGCAATAGACACAAGTGAAGACTAGTCATCTTCTTCTCACAGATACAATTTTGTTATTCAATACTAGAAAATCTAGAGTATAACAAAACAGTGATCACCAGAGAAATTAATTGACTAAACCTGAATTTATTAAATGTATGTTTATGTAAATATTTTGTTTTTACACTTCGCTAGAGTTGTAACCTAATTTTTGGTTTATAATCATTAGCGTTAACATTTTTTGGTAGAGTTTATCTAGTCGGCTAGCCCTAATGAGAATGATAAACTTTTTTAAAGTTTAAAAATTTTCTCATTGGTCCGAAACTAGATCGCTCTAAAATTGTATGGATTGCAAAAAGTTTCATAATTTGCACCATAATTTTTTAGATTCAGTTCTTATATTATTCTTGATGGGAGATTTTCCATCGGGGTGATGTTACATCACAAATAATTTACTGAATTAATTGTTGATCATGTGTCAATAGACACAAGTGAAGACTAGTCATCTTCTTCTCACAGATACAATTTTGTTATTCAATACTAGAAAATCTAGAGTATAACAAAACAGTGATCACCAGAGAAATTAATTGACTAAACCTGAATTTATTAAATGTATGTTTATGTAAATATTTTGTTTTTACACTTCGCTAGAGTTGTAACCTAATTTTTGGTTTATAGTCATTAGCGTTAACATTTTTTGATAGAGTTTATCTAGTCGGCTAGCCCTGATGAGAATGATAAACTTTTTTAAAGTTTAAAAATTTTCTCATTGGTTCGAAACTAGATCGCTCTAAAATTGTATGGATTGCAAAAAGTTTCATAATTTGCACCATAATTTTTTAGATTCAGTTCTTATATTATTCTTGATGGGAGATTTTCCATCGGGGTGATGTTACATCACAAATAATTTACTGAATTAATTAAAGATTGTATTTATATATAGCATTTTTACCAGTGTAAAATAATGTTATTATTGTGTTCGCCTGTTATTATTCCATCTGTAGGCGAATACAATAACAACATTATTTTACACTGGTATAAATGCTATATATAAATACAATCTTGTTTATTTTTTACACTGTCAAATTTAGATATGTCATTTTGTAAGTTTTTAGTAGATGAATTTGTAAATATTATCATTTATATTTACAAGCGTAAAAAACATAGCGTTTTCTACGCGTGGTAAAAAGAGACGTTTCACCACTTGTATAAAAACATACTATTTTTGGCCAAATAAAATACGTAATGCCAAAAAAAATTTATCTCAGAGCAAAAAGGAGCGTGTCAGAGCAATTTTTTTGGCAAAAAGAATTCGACATTACATTGTGTAGCTAACATCTGATCCGAAATAAGTAGAGACGAATATTCATACAAGAGCGGGAGAGATAGCAATAGACGTCCCGTCCCAAACAATTTTACATTTCGAGTATGCACGTCTCAATATATTTTTCGTATTCGTGGAGCTCAGTCGATTTTTATGGAATTTATATTTTACAATGGAGTAGAATTATTTTGTGATTGAACAACTACCACTAACGCGTGATGTTATCAAATAGGATGGCTTAAGAACGTACATATTTTCAAATCCAGCGAAGGCATGGAAATCACTTTAACTTTATAAACTGGTATTAGTACAAAAAACTACCAAAAAATTGTTGCTAAGATTGTTTTAAAAAAATGTTTTAATGTTTGAAAGTGTTGGTATTTAGTTTGTTTTTACTTTTTATAGAATAACAAACTTTTGAGCATTTGTTACAAAATATATTGCGTGCTTTTAATGCGTAAGGGTTTTCCAAGATTGTGTAATAACTGTCCTCGCTCTTGTAGTTACTACTGGTGACATTATTAAATAAAAACTAAGTTTTGTGTCGCTTCGCCAGACGTTCGATTTTTTCTAACGTTCAGTTTTATTTAATATTTCGTTTGCAACAAGAACTCGGACTAATAAAAGTTTGGAAAATTGATAATATAATGGATGATGAAGTCGGCAATGATTATTCGATGGTCGAATAATCATTGCCGTGGTGTCGTAAATGATAAGCATGTCGGTCGTCACAGAATTCAAATCACGGTATTGATATAGAAGATTCGAATTTCGTTAGTTACTTGAGTTTAATTGCCCACAAAAATCTTTTATTACTTTCTATTCAGTATATCGGTCGATTTTAATATTGTGACCATAACAATGGATCGAGATTCCTTAATGAAAAAGATGGAAGGTATAATTACGGCTGATCAACATTTTTGGTTAACCGATTACATGCATTTAGCAGTGGTGTAAGTGTTCTACAAACAATCTGTCCATGAAAACGAAATCACCCTGATAAATCAGACACTTGAGAGGATAGTATGAGGATAAATGAGGATAAGTCAGATGGTAGAATTTTAATTAGAAAAATGTGATGTAAACTCGATATAATGTTCGGCAGTTAAGAAAATGCATTGGAAACATTATTCATTCGTTAGAAAAATTGTAAAAATATTCAAAAGATCTACTATCAAAATTGACAATACCATACTAAAGCATATTAAGCAAAAATTTGAAAAGGAAATTGTATCGATCATTAAAAATTAATAAACTATAGGTGGAATATATATTACTAAAATGTTAAACCGTCTCTTTAAATTAAAATGTTGAGTACAGAAGACACTAATTATAAAGCAATTATACTAGCTTTTTCAATTAAGAGCTTGGTCTAATATCTACTATTATTGATTTGTTGAAATGGCTAAATAGCCACCGACGACCTAAAATTTGTTTTTGGACTATTGATATAGCATAACAATTCTATTGTACCAATTTTAAATGTCTTTTTCAATCTTGTTTTTTACTCTACGAACATGGTCTTATTTTTATTAACTTGACACTGAATGAAGACGATTATGGTTCTAAAAAAGTGGAAGACAAATCCCAACTAGTGGAGAATAACCAACCAATTTCAATTCAAGATATGACAATGAAATGAAACCCGATTTTCAAAATATCTGTGGTACTTTCCAAATTAACATAAATCAGCCTTTCTTCATTAATACCACAACGAAGGAGATATTACTGAACTATCACCCTAAAATTGGAAATTTTATATAATAAAATCTAATAAATTATCAATTATGTTAGCTTAATTCTAAACATTGTTGTGCTAATTCTTTACAAAAAGTAATTTACGAAATTTTTTAACTATTTCGATATAATGTAAAAAATATAAAGAATTCCGAGATAGTGAGTCCCAATACGTGTGATTAGTTGAAATTAGCTTATTTAATGCCAAATTAAAATAAAAATATTAAGTATTATTGATTTTATAATTGTCGCGAATATTTATCGCCTCAGAGTTGTACACTTGTACATTTACATGTAAAGAACAATTCTTTACATTTTTATGTAAAGAGTTTGTGAACAATAATCCTTTACTAAAGTAAAGAAAATATGCAATCAACCAAACAGACAATCTGTGCATGGTGCATGAGTCTATGCATATTTCATTCACTTTTTTTGAGTAATTTTTAAGTTTCTTTAAAAATATTCTATTGTATATTTTAAATTTAGTTGAAGATTAAAAGTATTTGAGTGCCAACAACAAATTTGTTTTAATTCAAACATTGTTATATCATGTAAACATGTACACATAATGTGCATAGAACTTTTAGCATAAATACATATACATATATTTGATGTTTGACTTTTATGACTAGGATCTTCTAACACGCTATGAATTTTTAATAGACATATATTTCTGGCAACGTCATTACGACATATGAAGATTGTGGTCGTATTTTGAAGTTCTGAAATGAAAATATGTGTTTGATTGCATTTGTTATTGAGGTGTCCTTTCTTTGCCATTTTTTTTTAACTAAACAATTTAAATGAAAGAAAATATAAAACAATTAAAACAATTAAAATATTTGGCTTATTAAATAATATTAATTTTTCACAATTTTCTTAATATTATATCATAATAAATTTAAATAAATATTAGTAAACCGACATGAATAATGATAATCCAAAAATACTAAATAGATATATTAATTTTTTTGTATCGCTAAAATTAGTTATTCAAAGTGGCCCGTTTGTTTATGTGAATCTTCTCATTAACTTTCACCAATAAATTTCTTTCGCATATAATTTTTGAAGAAAATAAAATAAAATGGAATAAGAATTTCCAAAATTACATTCCAAATATCAATACGTAATTGATTATTTTGCTATTTGGAGTGTAATTTGATAGAGGAATTAATCTCAATAGTTTAAATCAATCAATATTTAATATATTAATTTTTATTCGTATTTAAATAATCTAATTTCTGATAATCAGGCATATTGGTACATTTCATTTGTGTTGCTTATATTCTTTACATTCTATACATACCTTACATTCTTAACATTGATTTTAGACATGTAAAGAATTAATTCTTTATTCATGTAAGGAATACGTAAATTACTTTTTGTACAGAAATTGCACAATACTGTCGGAGTTGTGCATATACTTGTAAAAAATAATTGTTTACATTTTTATGTAAAGAATTACGTTAAACAATAATTATTTACGTAAAACATGTAAAGAATGAATGAAAAGTAAAGAAGTTTTGTTACAAGCATTAATGCCGATTGTTCGAAAAGGACAAATGAGGTACAAAATATTAAATTATTTGGTTCTAGGTATTTCAAAACTAACGTTTTAAGCATTTAACTTAAAAATTTTATGTCACGCGTAGAATTGTTTATCTAAATTTTAACAAATTTAATGTGAAGATAGCTTTTTAGTTGAGACACAAACCAAAACTTTATTGTAGATGGGCTGGGTATTTGGTTGGTCTTGACTTTTAATTCTAAGCATTTTTTACTCATATTGTGTGTTAAAAACATTTATTATCGCTATGAGTACACATGAAAATGCATAGTTTTGCGCCATGAATACGAAAATCGCTTAAAATCAATAAATTTCAGATATAACCAAAAATCAATTTATTAATTTAGATATTATAACATAACAATTTAGTTATATAAACGAGTGTTTATGCGTTTGTGTTTTTATTCTTTCAGAAAAACAGTTTCACTAACATATGGAAAACCTTATACTTGCGCCATCTCAATAATATTTTTTACTAATTTAAAGTTTAATTTTACCAAACACATGATGATCTATATGTCGAATCTTGTCAGTAATTATTTTTCTTCTAAATCAAGCTTGTTACCTGTATGAATAATGTTTGTAGACTACGTGTAAACGTATTAATGAGTTGTATAAAGGAAAAAACTATTATTGATTACACAATTTTTTATATTTTTCAATGTGTATATTTCGCTAACTAAGTTTATCTTTCAACAACTAAAATTTTATAATTTTGGCAGATATCAAATCAAATATAATTAAACTAATAGAAATGATACTATTCATTAATTATTTTAATGTTATTTTCATTAAAATAATGATCGTTAATAATCATTTAATCTGCAACGGATGAAATGCCTAAATTTTTTTGCCTTGATGATCTTTGGTGTTTCTTATATCTATCATTTAATTTTCTTTTTGTTTGTCCAATGTATTTAGTACTACATTTTGCACGTTTGATTTCATACACACGGGGTTTGTTAAACTGATCAATTTTGCTTTTATGTTTGTTTGTTTGTTAATAATTTAATATTTTAGAGCTTTTAAAAGCTAATCTAATATTATGTTTATTGCATATGTTCTTAATTTTATTAAATTGTTATTATTTCATTCTTTATATTTATTCTGAACATGTAAATTAATTTATTATTTACATGTAAAGAAAGAATTACGTAAACTAGTTTTTTTAAAGAATCTGCACAACACAATACATTTGCACTGATGTACGAACTACAAGCATCCCACGTTATGCGTCCAACGTTGGCGTTTGAATAGTTTATTTTGTGTTTGAAGTTTTAGAAAACTGTTCAAAATAAAATGTTCGACCTCCAAGATCAAGATTAATTTTAGAAATATTTTTATGGTTCCGAATTTAATAGAGGTTTGGTTTTTGGGAAAATGGTCCAACCCACAATAAATTGAGTTACTTTCCGAAAAGCTCTTTCGGAGTTACTTTCCGACATTCAACGGACTTTGCCAAATGTTTAGACGTTTTTGGATCTGTTAAAGATGCCTAATAAAATCTCAAAAATGTTAAAATTTAGAAAAATGTCGGTTTGTCAATTGCGCTAAATTTTTGGTGATGAAGAAACCTTGAAGAGCAAAAAACATTTACATTACGTTTAAACAAATCTACGTCCAATCCATATCACGTTTCCTATCTATCTACTGGATTATGCTAAACATTACAAATAACCTAAGGATTATTTGATCCGGTGTTTTTTGAGGTGCAGAAAATGAAGTTGATAGTTTAAGCTCTTCTTTAGAGCATAAACGGCACCAAAAAACGTAAAAATAATTAAAATGCAATATTTAAAAATATACTTTTTACTGTTTATTTTTAATTTTATTTTATTAATAATAATATAAACTTCCTTATAGTAACAATTTGGATCGGAATCCAAATTGTTACTATAAGGAAGTTTATATTATTATAAATAAAATAAAATTAAAAATAAACAGTAAAAAGTATATTTTTAAATATTGCATTTTAATTCAAAAGTGACAAAATCAAACAGTGAATAATATGGAAAACCATAATAACACATACAGTAAAAATAATATTTACAAAATATTTTTCAAAAACCTTTTTAAATAATTTAATCATTAATAATTTTTGGCTACTAATTTAACAGTTATTTTAAGAACTCTACACAAAACTAAATAAAAATAGTTTTGAAATTTAAATTTTTTTTAAAATTATGCAGCCTTTGAAATGTTTCCGCCAAACGTAAGCCACCACTAGTATAGGAAAATAAAATAGTATAGACCTGCCTAAGGATCAAACCTGTTAATATCTAAATAAACAATTCCACGCGCCATGCGAAATTTTTTCAGTTTCGTCCTTAAAACGTTTGTTTTGAAATATTCAGAAATAAAATATTTTAATATTTTGCAGCTAGCTTAGTTTTTATTTCATTTATTCTTTTCGAGCAATCAACACACTCTGGTATTACCAGCTGAAAATAAACTTCTTTATTCTCCTTAGTTTTACTTAGATAATCCTTGTTTACCTATTCTTTACGTAAACATGTATAAATTATTTTTTAAATGTAAATGTACAACTCTGACCCTAGAGCGAGTGATATAAAGTAAATAAAAAATTTCGTTATAAAGAAAAAAACAGTAGTTTTAAGTTATGGCTTATACCCATTTTTGCTTATTAATTTTTATTTTAGTAATTTTAAAGATTAATATTTATTATTTTAAGAGCAAAATGAAATGAAAAAGTTCCACAGTTCATATGACAAAAAGGTAGATAGACAACGATTCGAAGCTTTAAATCAAACTTTGAGAAATAATGAAATAAAATACGAAAGGAATACACATTGAAAAAAACATATTCTATTTCCAATCTAAATGCAGTTGTCTCAACCTCTCCGCAGGCAAACACGGATATGGCAAATCGATAACCGAAGTCGATTCACCAGCTGTACATGTACAGAACGGTCGAGACAATCGCACATAACATTTATGTGAAATCAACATTCAAATACTACTATTTTGAAATGCTAAATACATGGTGTAAGGCTTGATTCAACTACTGTTATGTTGGATATAACACTTTATATTTTAAATGAACCACAGTCCACATTCTGTTATCAGTAAAATGTTTACCAGTAGGTGTTCCATTTAGCGTGAAATTGTTTGACAACTCATTCTTTTTTTTATTAGAAATATAAGATAGTTTTACAATGTGAAGACAAAACAACAAAATCGTTGTTTACGTTGTTGTATGTGTACTATCATAATTAGTTTATAACAGTGTAATGAAATGATAGTAAGGATAGATGGCAGAGTCGTAGATAAAACATGGTGAAATTGACATGTAAATGTGATGTACGCTCTGAATAGAAAATAAATATATAAAATCTTAAATGTTGGTATACTATTAAATAAATATAAATATATCAGAATAATAACACAAGTAGCTATTACAACCATAGGCGAAGCGTCTTTGGATGCTAGGGAAGCACTGCTTCCCTTTGAAACAGGCCGCTCTTTTTCAAATTAACGATTGTTTTTTAATAAAGATTTTATCAATCATCATTCAATAAATTTTCCATACTTTAGTATTTATTTAAAATAAATCTTCAAAGTTTCTGTAAAATTATACAAATATTTCCATATAAATGTTTATTATTATTATTATTTAATTATATTAATTCCTAATATTTATAAAAAAAAACTTCAACGCAATCAAAATATTTATTTATTTCGTCCAAATAATATACAAGAAGCTGTCCAACTTGCAGCGTACGGAATCATAATATTTGTACGCAAAAAAAAAAAAGAAGAAACACAAATAGGAAAAGAAAAACGAAAAAAATCAAACAAAAACCATAGCAGTAGATGCTGTGTTGCTTATAGCATATCATATACTATCATAGTAGTACTATGGTAAATCTGTTTTGTTTTAGCTTATATGTATTGGTTATTTGTTTTAGCTAAGTTTTACTACTTTACATCAAAGTATGTATTGATTTTTAATAAGAACTTGGATTTATTGTTTGAATTAGAAATGTTTGAATAAATAATTATGGTGCATTATTAAATAAAAATTATTGCAGAACAGTTTCCAAAACAGTTTTGTTTTAAAATATCAACATATTTTTCAATAAGAAAATAGAAGACCCACTGATTTTCAAATTATGTAGGTATTTGTGAATTTCAATAATATAAAACCATAGTCCATACTTTGATATATTAAGCAAAGAGATTTTTTCATGTATCTGATGGGATGAGCTGCTTTGTAACAACCATATTTATGTTCCAATATTAGTACATATAAATAAATGCATTTTTAAAAATGGATTGAATTTTGCGTTTCAAACCAGAGGATAAAGTTTTTACTGCAAAATTTATTTATTTTCCTTGCCGTTTTGTGCATTGATAATTTCATTGCAAACGACTGCTTCGGATATTTAATAAAAACTATTCCTTTAGAACAAAATAACTTAAAAGCTTTGAGTAGATCACAAATGGAACGCATAAACTTTAAAAATATTTCAAATATAAATACACAATTTTATTCTTATTTTAAAATAATTATTTTGAGCTTATGATTGATCTGACTAGTCCATTATTATTTTGATCTGACCAGTCCATTTTATTATAAAAAATACAAAAACATGTTTGTAGCCGCCGATCTAAATAAATTAGTAAAATGAAATGCTTTTCAATTACACAACTTGCTCGAGGGAGAGTAGATTAAAGTGAAACAAGTTTGATCTTCAATGGTAAGCGTCTTTAGCTAAAGTTGTACTTTTTGTGTTGAATCTATAGTTTGGCGGCCGACCGTAGGGAGGCCGACAATTATAGACGAAACACAAAAAGTAACTTTAGCTCCGAATTCAATACACTATTTTTTCGGCAAACGTTTAAATTTCTTTAAAAATATGAAATTAATGCATCAAATTTTTTATAAATATGTTTTAGGTAATAAATTTTCTGAAATTAATTTTTATTGATTTTAATTCATTAAAATGAACTGAAATTCATTCTGTTTTGAACAAATTAATAATATCATGTTATTTTACTTTACTACCGCCGTAAAAATATGAAAATTACTTTACTGCCGCCGTAAAAATATGAAAATTACTTTACAGCCGCCGTAAAAATATGAAAGTTACTTTACAGCCGCCGGCAGATAAAATAAAAATGGCGTTACTTTTGCAGCCGCCGACTAAAAAGTAAGACTTTAGCTACTCCCCAGCGGCAGTAAACTTAAACTTTACAGCCGTTTGCCGAAAAAATATATTTTTCTACAATAGCAAATGAATTCTATTTTCATGCAGATTTAATCCCCTTTGAAAATCGTTTTTTCCTCTAGTGTATAAAATCATATTCGCTAGATAACAAATTGTAGTTGCTATGGTATCTTCATTAAATAGTTTTTAAGACACAGTAACCATGAAAAATAGAATATGAATTTTAAATGGTATGTCGTCGATTTCCAATCAAATAATTTATAATAAATATCATTCACGAAAAAGCAGCGTTTCCATATCTTGGATCAAAATGTACTATGTTTCTTCAAAGAGGCTATTTTTGAGTTTTAACAGTAGTTATTGTGGAATATTATTTAGAACGCAGCATCCCATTCTTAAAAACTCGCGCTTCGCCTATGATTACAACATAGTGCAGCCAAAGGGATTTATCGGATTAGTAAAATAAAAAGTGATATAAAAAAACGCATGTTAAATTTTGAACACACGCGTGTTAAAAATATTAAAAATAGAAAATTTTTTGTGATCTTGTGAAATAATTTTCAATTAAATTTGAAAATTTGAAAATGAACGATCCTAATAAATCAAGACCTATGTCCCTTGAGGGCAATTTATCGGTGAACTCGTCAAAGTTTAAAAAACATGGAAATGTATATGAAAGCATCATTAATGGAGGAAAAAATTTCAAGTGAAGTGAAAGCAGCGATATTACAAAATTTAACAGGGGAAGAAGTACAGGAAATTTTGGAGAATATGTTGGATTTAGATGAGAATGATTTAGATTTTAGAAAATTACGAATAAATAATTACGAATTAATAATATTGCAAGCCTAGAGCTAATATATTATATGCGAGAAATAAATTTTACCGTCGCTGCCAATTAAATGGAGAGCCGTTTGAAAATTTCTATAGGGATCTTAAAAAAATGAATCCTCGTTGTGAATTTGGTACGCAACAACAAACTATGCTTCGTGATCGTATAGTTTTTGGAATGTGGAACTAGAAATTGTTTGTAAAACAAGGTGATCTGTCATGTGAAGATGTCATCAGAAAAGCAAAAGCATCAGAAGACAATAAAGTTATATAATTATAATATATGTGATTATAATTATAATATTATAAGTTATATATGTGATTATAATTATAATAATATATGTTATATAATTATAATATATATAAGACAATATAATTATAATAAGAATGAAACCGAATATGATGACGAAAAAAATATTTCGAGGGTTGTACACTCTATAAATATATTTAGAGAAAAATTTATAGAATTTATAAATGAAACTAAAAAAAAGTCCAAGCGGCACGTATATCCGCTAGAAATAGGTAGATTTCGAGATCAGACAGTTTTGTGTGCCAGTAGAATCTTATGTATCAGATTAGTTTAAACAAAACAAACTAATTTCAAACAGATATCGAACAAATTTTTAAAAGAAAATTAGCTACCTACAAGCAAAATTATATTTATCCAATTTTGCAACAAACAAATATCAAATCTACCACAGAACATGTGTGTGACAATTTATGACACAAACCTACTCTATATCATATGTCGTGCAATTACTGCAAAATATCAAAAAAGTTTATTTCTAAGAAAAAAAAAATAATTTTTTCTATTCAAATCTTTTATTTTTTTGACTGTTATAAGGTTGACATTGACTGTTATAAGGTTTTTGGAAATTGTAGTTGGGGATTGCTGCAAACTTTTTTGTTGAAGCCAACAAGTCAAAAACCTCTAACTGCAGAGGTTTATAAATATAAGAAATGGATTAAAATATTTTTACAGATTCTAAATTTATGAAGATTTTAAAAATATTAGTATCCAAACGGCCGTTATAACGGATTAAAAAAACCACTTTTTTTTCTAGTATAAAGCCTATAGTTCCTTAACCATGTGTCAGATTTTTTTGATTTACGAACTTGTCCAAGATATTAATAAAACACACATTTTTCAGAAAGGTTTTTTGATCTGGCTCCACAAATGCAACCGTGAGAGCGCCGGTTGATTCAAACGCATTTTGTGTTTTACAAGCTTTTTTGTTGGAGCCGCTCACTCAGAAACCTCCAACCGCAGAGGTCTTTTTTTTGAAAGAAACTGATTAAAAATGTTTCAAAGATTCTAAATTTATGAAGCTTTTAAAAATATTAGAATCCAAACGGCCGTTATAACGGATCTAAAAAACATAGTTTTTTTCTAGTATAAAGCTTCTAGTTTCTTAACCATGTGTTGGGTTGGGCTGATTTACGAACTTGTCCAAGATATTAATAAAACGCACATGTTTAAAAAAGGTTTTTTGATCTGGCCTTATAAATGCGACCGTGAGAGTGCCGGTTGTTTAAAAAAAAAATTTATTTTTGCAAACTTTTTTGTTGCAGCCGCTCACTCAGGAACCTCTAACTGCAGAGGTCTTTTTTTAAAACAAATTGATAAAAAAGATTCCAAAGATTATAAATTTGTTAAATTTTTTGAAATATTAGTATCCAAACGGCCGTTATAACGGTTTTAAAAAATCAATTTTTTTCAGAAAAAAGCCTCTAGTTTTTTAACCACGTGTCGGATTTTGCTGATTCACGAACTTGTCCAAGATATTATTAAAACACACAAGTACAGAAAATTTTTTTGATCTACCTCAACAAATGCGACCGTGAGAGTGCCGGTCGTTTTCGTTATATCTCATATCGTTTATATATATATATATATATATATATATAAATTTTTTTTTTTTTTTGTTTTTTTGTCTCCGCTTATCATATATAGTCGTTTGGCACAAAAATTTTTCCGAAATTCCGAGATGAAGCCCATTGCAATAGGTAGATTTTTATATGAAATCTACCTAAAAGATCCTTTGTTGTCGGAATTAATTATAAAATATTTAAATGGATGGCCGAAGTCCAAAACGAATGTCAACGCAAATTTAAGACGATTTTGGAAATTCAGAAATGAAATTTACTATCATAATGAATGTGATGTTTATGTATTATGAAAATTTAATTAATATTTAATGAAATAATTGAATTATGTATATGACTATATGTGTAAACGGAAGTAATAGAAACGAATGTACATCGGAGGTGAAAAACTTTCCTATTCATTATGGTGTAGAGGCCAAACAAACAAAGTTAAAAATAAAAGTTCCCATTTTTATAATAAGAAGTTTATGTGTTTTATTTAAAATAAATTCGGCATATACCACAAAATTGGCGACTGAGGTAAAAGTGAGTGATTTTATATAATAAAATAGTAATTACGACAATTATAAAATATTTACAACACGACGCATATAAAATCATAAAAAAAATAAACGACGTAAAGAAAAATGGCGAATTTTTCAACAACGACGCCGGTGTTTAACCACACAACCAGTGATTGGAAGATTTATAAAGGACGCTTTGAACAATCTTTTGTATCACTGGAAATAAAAGAAGACGAAAAAAAGAAAAGCAATTTGCTGAGTTTTCTGCATGAAAAAACGTACGAGATTTTTCATGGAATATGTGATCCACAATTACCGGGGGATAAAACATACGAAGAAATATGTGATATTTATGCTATCCATTTTTCTGCTCCTGTAATTATTTTCTATGAAAGAAAATTATTTTACGACGCACAAAAAAATGAAACTGAAAGTATTCAAGATTGGTTATTACGCTTAAAAGGATTGGCATCTAAATGCAATTTTGGTGAGAAGATGGATTCAATCATGACTGATAAATTTATTGTGGGAATATCGGGGGGAATTTTCGAACGACTAGGCGAAGAAAAAGAAAAAGAAATAATAATCGACAAGGCATTCACAATAGCAAAGAAATAGAACTACGAAGTGTCAAGAAAAACATACACGACGATTTTGAGGTTAATTTTATAAATAAAGGAAAGAAGTTCCAATCTTGCAAGCACTGCGGTTTTATTAATCATGCGGAAGAGAGATGCAGATATAAAAATGTCAATTGTAACAAATGTAGAGTAAAGGGACATATGGCATCAGTTTGTGAGACAGCAGGTAAAACGAAATATGAAAACGCACCGAAGATAACCAACAAAAATAAAATTGGGGTGAGTGAGAAGACACATAAAAGTGATCACAATGAAATTAAACAAATAAATGCAATGAATGACAATGAGATCAATAGTTTAACATTAAAAATAGGTATCAATGATATTTGTATTAAATTTCATATCGATACAGGTTCTCCAGTATCAGTAATTCCATACCAAGCATTTCTAAATAATTTTGATAAACGTTTAATTCAACGTGATAGTACTCAAGCCTCAGGTTATGGTGGTGCAAATTTAGAAATAGTTGGAAGTTTTACGACTAAAATTAATTTTAATAATATACTAAATGAATTTAAATTTTTAATTATTTTTGGAGGTGCCAAGCCTCAGGGCTACCCTATTATGGGTAGAGATTTCTTAATTACCTTTAGAATTAAATCAATAGCTATTAACATAATTAATGAATTTAACGATATAATTGATGAAACGGAAATATTTGACAAATTTAAAAACTTATTTGACAATAAAGTTGGTTTATTGAAAGGTGTAAGGGTTAATCTTGCAATTGAGGACAACGATAGCCCAAATTTTTTGAAAGCTAGGCCAGTACCATACGCCTTTAGATAAAATATTGAAGATCAATTGGTTTCACTTGAAAAAGAGGGTATTTTGACTAAAGTAGAAACAACTAAATGGGATACACCTTTAGTACCAATTTTGAAAGAGGATGGTACAATTAGAATAAGTGCAGATTACAAGGTGACTTTGAATAAACATTTGTCAGATACAAATTATCCATTACCAAAAGTTCCTGATATTATGGAAAGATTACGAAGAAAGAAAATTTTTTCCAAACTTGATTTAGCAAAGGCGTATTTTCAATTGGAACTTAATGATGATTCTAAAAATATATACACGTGGAGTACTCATGTTGGAAATTTCCAAATGAATAGATTACCATACTTCTGGTATCTTTCAATGTGAAATCGAAAAAGTTTTATCAGGTACGGAAGAAGTAATCAGTTTTATTGATGATATCATAGTTGCGTCAGTGGACATTTTGGGTCATAACAAATTATTGTTAGTACTTAATAAATTACAAGAGGCAGGACTAAAATTGAATAAAAATAAATGTGTTTTTGCTCAAACAAAAATTTCTTATTTAGGACATAACGTGGATAGTGAAGGAATAAAAAATGTACAATAATGAGGTAATAAAAAATGCACCAATTCCACAGAATATTTCTGAAGTTCGAGCGTTTTGTGGTTTTGCAAAGTATTATGGAAAATGTATAACGCAGTATTCGACAACTATGAATCCAATATATAATTTACGGAAGAATAATATACCATTTGACTGGAATGATAATTGTCAGGTAGCTTTTGAGAAAATAAATTCGGCAAACACCACAATGAAGTATTGTTTTATGGCGATAGAATAATTGCTAATGATTCACTAAGGTCAGTCATGTTAGAATTGTTACATGTGAGACATTTTGGTGTAACTAAAACTATTGCTAGAGCTCGAACACTTTTATATTGGCCAAGTATGAATAATGACATCGAAGATGTAATTTTAAAATGTCGAGTTTAATGTATCGTTCGGCGAATAGAAAAGATACTTTTATTCCGCATGAGATTTCAGACAAACCATTTGAGAACGTTGCAGTGGATATAGCAGAATATGGATCCAAATTATATTTAGTGATGTTTGAATATTTTTCAAAATGGTTGGAGGCATGCCAATTAAAGAGTACAACAGCCTATGATTGTATTAAAGTCTTAGAAACAATTTTTGGTACTCATGGAAAACCTAGACAATTTATTTTGGATTATATGCCATTTTTTTCGTGGGAATTTAAAAAGTATGGTAATGAGAATAATTTTGAAATTATTACTTCTAGCCCACGTTATCCGCAGTCTAATGGGATGTCAGAGAAATGTGTGCACATTACAAAGCAAATGTTAAAAAAATGCAATGAAACGAAAACGCCTTTATGGAAAGTGCTTCTAAAATATAAAGATACACCAATAGCTAAATTGAATGTATCGCCATCTCAAATCTTAATGAGTAGACGTTTACGAACAAAGCTTCCCATAAAAAATTCTTTGTTAAATTCTGCTCCTGTTGGGGATATAAAAAATAGGTTAATTGAAAAACGAAATACGATGTCTAAGTACTATAACAAAAAGTCTCATTCAAGAGATTCTTTTAATGTAGGAGATGACGTTGTTTATCAGGTTGGAGGTAAAGATAAGATTTGGAAGTCAGGTAAAATTTTGGGTAAGGCAGACCCTTCCAGGTCGTATTTTTTAATGAATAAAAAAGGAAATGACATTAGAAGGAATTATTTCCACATTAGAAAATCTAAAAATAAATTTAAGTTAAGGAAAAATAGTGACGATATTCCATCTGATAGTTATTTCGAAGTGATTCAAAACTCTCAGTCTGATGAACTTTCAAATCCAAATTTGGGTTCAAATTTTAATTTAAATTCAAATCCTGTTTTAAATTCCAATAATAAACATACAAAAACAAACTAGATTTGGTAGGGAAATTAGAATGAAGTTAAAATGAAAAAAAGGAGAAGAAACTCTAGATAATAAAATTAATGAAATTAGAATTTTAAAATTAAGAATATGTAAGAGTGTTTTTAGCTTTCCAAGATATATTGTTTTCTTACATAAATAATTTACAGTTGCAAGTTACAAATCAATGACGTATACTCAAAAAAGTATAATCATATCTGCGACTAGCCATCAAAATATTAATACCTCTAGATCTCTTCCAGTAGCACCTCAATTTCTACTTAAGACAAAATCAAAATTACAACTATTGATTATAATCGGTTTACAAAGAAAAATTTAAACATTTTTTGTAACTACTACATCATTTTATATGTTTTTGATTTATCTAAAGAAATTGATTTACATCAAAGTTCTTTGAAATCTGTATTAAGAATTATTACGTTGATATCTAAGCCGTTTTAAATTAATTTCAATTCTTATAGGAAACATTTGATTCTTGCTTTTTTTTGGTTTTGTTTTTTATTTTTGCTATCTAAATCTTGTATAATTTAATTTTTATCGTAACCGAAACTTGTTTCAGTTTAAAGGATTAATTCTAATTTTTGATAAATTATCACACAAAACAACTTTTTATACATAGAATTTATTGTTATTGAAACATAATTGTTACAGTAATGTAATTATTATATTAGATTACTATATTGTGGAAATTGTTACAAATTTTAGCTTATATTTTTATTTGCGTTTTTCTTAACAAAAAAAAATCGATATTATTGATTTATTTTACCATGAAGTTTTTTTGTTTCTTATGCATTTAACATACAAGTGCGAATATTTTGTTTACAATATTAAAAATTAAATGAAAAAAAACCAAATGAATTGAAATGTTTTTTAAACAAGACAATCGGCTTAGAATATAAAGTAAAATGATTTATTTATGATACCGACAAGGGGAGAATTTGTAGTGGTTACGATATTTATTTGTATGTAAACATATTGATAATTATCGGATGAATAATGATTTATTGTGTGAAGTTTATTTAGATACTATTTATTTATGAGTTCAGACTTGAAAAACAACATAATGCATCGAAATTTGGTATTTAAATTTCTTGTTTTCTCAAAACTTGATATGTAAGTTAATAAAAATTATTCGCAACAATTATCGGTTGACATTTTCATACATCAAACTCCAATCAAAGTTTAATGTGGGTGTCTAAAATTCTCTCGTAGGCGTTACATAGTTGAGTGAAGACGAATACTGGATAAGACCAAGTAGGTTGCATAAATAGTAGTTTATTTAATGGCATAGTTTATTCTCAAGAAAAAGTTTAAAATTTGAGCGAAGTGCGAGATGTTTAAGAATTAAATAAAAACTCAACATAAAAAACAATTATATTAAGTGCAATATCGTTTACATAAAAACATTTAACAGAGAACTACGTTATGATCATTAATATAAAAACAACAAAAAAATGAAAAAATGGCTATATATTTATACATGTATGTACTTTCATATTTTTCGTACCACCGTTTGATGCTGTTTTAGTACACCTTATAAACTTAGGGATCATAAGCCATGCAAAAATCAGTTAGTTCGTAGATCTAAATTGAATAGTAAATTGGTGCTAAAATATTCAATGAATAAAAATGATTACGCACTTTTAGAGGAAACAACCTTCAATGACGTTTGACTGTTAGTTTTTGTTTAAACGCCCATCTTCCAATAAATTATTTTCCATATATTTTTAGTAAGGAGCATCGAAGTAGCCTCGAATAGTATTTTTTAAATTGGTGGACGCTTTTAAGGCTGATGATGTCACCCAACTATATGTATTGATTTAATTGATGACTATTTAATTCAATTTCTGGTGCCATTTTACTTCAATATCAATTTTAACATCTCAATGAATTTTTAAATCAAGTTGAGCTTTAAGACTTAGCGTTTTCGATTCTTTATTTATGTTTTTTTTAACAGTGGGGAAATGTTTTTCAGTTTTAAATTTTTTCACTCTTGCTGCTAGGTTGTTGTTCTGTACAAGGGAACATTTTCGTAACGTTTATTGGAAAAAGACAAATGATAATTATATCCACAACTTCTAAATAATAGTCAGTCAGTAAGCTGTAGCACGTAGCCTAAACACTTTTGAGATTTTCGAAAGATAGTTCTGGATCGACTCATATCATCGAAAAAGCATACCATCGAAAATCGATACATCGAAAAACATCAATAAATCAAAAATGAAAACCACAACATCGAAAAATCAAACAACCGAAAATCAAAACATCGAAAATCATAACACCGAAAGTTCACACTGCCGAAAAGTCATTGCATCGAAAGATCGTTGCACCGAATTTTTTTCGATGTACTGAAAATATCATATCATCAAAAAATCAAATGATCGAAAAAACATAAAATCGAATGAAAAATCATATTATCGAAATATCACGACATCGAAAATTTTCGATGTAGTGAATAAAACATTACATCGAAACATCATATCATCGAAAAACAGTGTATAAAATAAAATATACTTCTGGCTATTCCAATTTTACAATAGTTTTATCTGAGTATACCCTGTGTTTCGATCATATGATTTACTCATTACATCAATGATTTTCATTTCAATTTTAGATTTTATGATATTTCGGTAAAATGATTTTATATTCAATTTTACGGATTTCAATTTCGAACATTCCTATCAGGAAACATTATAAAAACAATTAGAACTGGCAACATCTTATTCTCCATTTTATTATTTTAGCGTGCAAGAACTAATGAAATGGGCATGTGAGTTTCATTAAACCAAACAATTAATTGTTCTGAAATTGGTAGATATCCACATCTGCAAAATATCCTGGTTCCATTATACAGCTAGTGCATTCCAACGATTCTTATAGGAATAGAACAGTATAAGCTGACACTACCTCTCGAGGTTCGTGAAGGTAGCTGGGCTGACCCGATTGCTACGAAAAAAGATTGGGCTAGACGATTAGCGGAGCATATTGAAGGATTCAAGAAGAACAATAACTAAATGTTCATAAAATAGATGGCAACGATGAAGATTAAGTCCTGCATGCCATTGCAAAAGAATGCATAATATTAAACAACTTTGGTGTGACTCTTGCAAGCCTCTGGTTGGCAAAGATGTCACTGGAGTCCAGAAGATTATGGAGAAATCAAGCAAGAATGAAAATAATCGATACCAAGCTGGATTGCTGTGGCGCGACCATAACGAAAAAATGCTACCAAGTCGTGAAATGGCATTGGGTCGATTAAACAACTTTAAGAATAGACTCTAAAGGAATCCTCAATTAAGGAAACTAGTAAATAAGAAAATAAGAGAATATTTACTAAAAGAATACGCAGAAAAAATAAATATCCAGGAAAGGCTTCCTACAGACATAGTGTGGTATCTACCCATATTCCTGATTCAAATCACCAACAAGCCATCAGAGCTGCGCATTGTTTGAGACGCTGTGGCTATGTCACATGGCATTTCTCTCAATGGTTTACTGCTAAGAGAACTGATGAGCTGTTTCCAATGCAAGGAATTTTATTCAGATTCAGACAAAGAAAAACAGCCATAACAAGAGATATAAAGGAGATGTTTCATTAAATTATCGTCGATGAAAAAGATCGTCAGGTGTAATGGTTTCTCTTGAGAGATTATAACAAAAGAGTAGAGCCAGCAGAATACCTCTTGTGTGTCCTAACATTTGGAGCTACAAACTCCCCGCAAGGTCCTGAGAAGTTTGGAAGGGTCGGTGGACAAAGTCTTAGGAATGATGTGGTGCGTACCGAAGAAGACGTATTGATATTCCATGTAAATCGCTCACGTGCAAGTAAGGATTTTCTCAACGGTACAAAGAAACCTACCAAACGCTTAACTCTAAGTATTGTGATGAGCACTTTCGATTCAACCGGGGTTGGTCGCTTCGTTTATAATTCAAGGAAAACTTTATTTTTTCAAGAAATCTGTCTACAAGGTATCGAATGGGATGAAACCTTCAGTGAGGAGACATATGTGAAGTGGCGAAAGTGGATTCAGAGATTAATGACCATTGAGCGGATAAGAATAGGAAGATCATATTTTCAAAAGCTATCAACAGGAGGCAACCTTCCTTGAATTACATATATTTATAGATGCCAGTGAAGATTCATACTCAGCAGTGACTTCTGACCGTAGACATAATTGTGATCAGCCTGAGAACGTTGAATGTTCGTTGGTATCTTCAAAAACCAAAGTAGTGCCACAAAAACTTGTATCAATCCCGCAACTCGAGCTACTTGCAGCCGTTCTTGGCGTACGACTAATGAATTCCATAATAAAAGCTCACACGATGAAATATGAGAATCGAGTTACATGGTCAGATTCCAGCACTGTATGGAATTGGCTAAGATGTGATGCTCGTCGCATACTTTGAGAGTACTGAAGTACGCAAGTGACGTTATGTGCCTAATAAACTCAATGTCGCCGATGAAACTACCAAGTAGTACAATAAATCAGATGGAAAGATGGAATACAAAGAAGATGGTTAAATGGGCCGAAATGTTTATGGCAAGGCAGATCGATCATGTAACCCACCGACATCAAATCGTCACACAACCAAACCACAGAAACGAGACCTCTTCTACTCATCCACACGAAGACTCAAAACCCAATTTACGCCTGCAACGTAATAGTCGATCTGTCTCACACCGAATAAGTGAGATCGCAAGCATACTTCGCAAAATTTCAAGCTATAAAAAGTTTTTAAAAATCCAAGGCTTTTTGTCGTTTACGGAGATTAAGCATACTGAAACATCAATATTCAAAAAAGTCCAATAGACACATTTAGGGATGAAATTACCAGACCAACACTGAATCCAGGATCTTCCGTAGAGCCAAACAGTCGTATAGCGGACTGTATGTATTCTCCCTCCATACGGCGATAAACATAGTTTATTTCACATTAGGGGTCGAATCGACAAGGCAAAGAGCGTGAAGTTTGAAGAAAAACACCACTTATATTACCAAAATATCACGAAATAACAACCAAACTAGTGCAACATTATCATCGCATTTGCCTGCATCAAAATCACGAAACTGTCAAATCACGAAACGAACATCGGCAACGATTTGTTATACCTCGGCTATATGCCTTATACAGAACCGTCGGAAGCAGTTGGTAACAGTGTAAGAATAAGTTCTCAAAACCAAGACAACCGAAAATGGCTGATATGGTATGGACTACTTTGGGCATATTGAGAAGAGATGGGGTGTCATATCTAGATGTACGTCCATTTGCGCCATACATTTAGAAGTGGTCAACAGTCTCTCTACAGACTCCTGCATCAAAAGTTTAATCAGGTTTAATGGACTCCAAGGCACACCAAGACAAATATACAGTGGCAATGCTAAAACATTTCGAGGTCCCAACATTGCTTTGCATATGGAACTAAAAAATAGTAAACATTGATATGTTGACAGAAAAATTCACTCAAATCGAAAGGAGATTCATACCACCCAGCTCTTCACACTTTAGTGGCGTATGGGAGCGTTTAATCCAGATTATAAAATCAAATTAGTATGTTGCTCTACCTGTTTGGCTTAAGTCGAGATGATCGTGAACTCCCGACCACTTACACATATTCCTATAGATGCAGAAGCCCTAACACCCAATCATTTTCTAATGGGTGATTCTGGTAGAGTGAAGCCTGAAGATCTACCGAAGAATCAACCTTGCCAACAACCAAGACTTGAAAAATATCTCAGATGTTTGCAGAAAGATCCTAGAGACGTTTCCTACGGGAGTATCTGTCCAATCTGGCAAAGAGAACTAAGTGGTATACACCAGTGGAGCCACTAAAGAAGGGTGACCTGATATTTATCATTGATGAACGGAATAAACATGGCAGCTGGCCAAGAGAAAAAGTAATAGATGTTGTATCTGGGAAAGACGGACCCGACTAACCTCAAAATTAGCGATTATCGATATTAAGGCTAATAATCAAAGTGAATCAACAGTGGATGAATCACCTGATCAAGGAGGAGAATTTTATCAACCAATACTATAAAACTTACCGCACAACAATGTTTTCAGGCAACATTACAATAAAAACAATTAGCAAAACAATAGCTAATGAAACTTTTTTCATAGTGATCGAAAGCTTTTACCAACGTTACATGTTAATTGTATATCAAGTTTCAATAAGCTTGAAAGCCAGTTTTAGAAGTTATTGAAAAACTTATAGGTGTTTGGCAGACTAGAAACGATAAAATTGCATTTGGAGTATGCAAAAAAATTTTGAAACATTTGAACACATTTGAAAATTGTGGTGCAGAATGAAACATTTATCCGAAAATTTCAAACGTTTAATTCAATTGGATAACCAACAGTTTTCTCAATTTTAACATTTTATCTAGGTAAAAAGGAATCCTCAACGTATCTGAAGTCTCTAGGAGATGAATGGATTCTCGATTAAAAAACTTGATAACGGTAAACTGAAGAAAGGGAAGATATTTACATTTGAAGTAGTATTTTATGCACATTTAAAATTAAACAAGGATTAACCGTGAATAATTATTCTTTTCAACAGGAAAATAAATTCGAGAGCCGATCTAATTCAAAGTTTAACCAAAAAATACACCAACCATTTTTTTAATTAGATTGGCTGTCGAGATAAAAATAAAATAATTGCTGGAATTTATATTCCTGTTAAAAAGAATAACCTACCCCAGTTTGAATACGGTTATACCGCATGTACGGTATTGAAACTTCGGTGCGATATAAATGGCACGTATGTATGACGTTATTATGCTTTGGAACTTAAGTAATAAATTTTTGTAGTATAATTCTATTCTATTCATCGATTGATGGGGCCAAATGCTAACCAAGTAGGAGCAGAAACATCTTTGGCCGAAGGTCCGGCGATGTACTGATGTCTTCGTTTTTAGTCAAAATCCTGCATTTGGACATAAACGATTAATTTTTTCTCGTTAAGTGTCCACATCTACACTTTTAATTTTGCAGCATTTTAACAAACATCGAATAATTTATGGCAATTTGAAGCGATTTTATTGGGTTGGGGTTCTACTATCCCAAAGTACCGTAAAAGAACCACACAGCTATACATTTCATAATTTTCTAATAATTCGATTCACTTTCAACAATTGTTGCCATTTTAACAGTAAAGGTACTCGTTCAACTAAACCAGTAAAATTAATAACATCTAATAATTATTTTTATTTATTGGATCACTACCAAAAAGGCGCCAGATGGGACAGGGCCTAGAGGGAATTTAAAATTAAATTTGCCACTGACCGAGATCAATGAAATACTAAAACGATACATGAATAATAAAAAAATTAACGTTAATGTCAACCAAATGTAGAATATAATTTGTTCAGCTTAAACAGTTGGCACTTCCCAGAAATACTCATCTCAAAAATTTTTTTTAATGAAATTAGGGGAAATAACGGTGTTTGTTTGTTCGTGTTTTCAAAAAAGTAGAAATCATTTTACCTCAAAATAGTATACCGGGTGATTTTTTTAACCTGAAACTTTCAAATATCTCGAAAAATAAGCACTCTACGGAAAAAATGTCTATATTCAAAATTTAATCATTCCGCGGGGGAAACACATTAGTGCAAAAAAATAGTCCCCCACACCCCCCCTCTTTGTAGGTGGGCGGGGGTTACTTTGAATATAAAATAGGAACCCCAATTTTTTATTGCAGAAACGGATTCTACGGCTAAAAGTATGTACGATTTGACTAAAAAAATTTGTTCGATTCATGATAGATGGCGCTGTAATCGACGAAATTCAATTTTTTCGTTTTCTTTTACTAAGAACATATGCCTACGATTTTGTAATACATTTGAAATAAAAAATATCACGTTTTCATTGTAAAAAGTTTATTAATGTAAGTGGCTGGTGAATAAAGAAATTTTAGCTTAAAATAAGTGTTCAAAATGATGGCCTTCGACTTCAATGCACTTATTAATCCGCTCTTCAAATAACTGTTCACAACTGAGAAGTGTGTCTGCTTGAATTTCGGCACAAGCATTTTTGATTCGCCCAATCATATTCTCACGTGTTGTTGGTTCTGGTTTGTAAACTTTCTCTTTGAGATAGCCCCACAAGAAGAAATCTCGCGAAGTAAGATCTGGTGATTTGGCAGGCCAATTTACATCTATCATGAATCGAACAAAATTTTTTAGTCAAATCGGACGTACTTTTAGCCGTAGAATCCGTATCTGCAATAAACAATTGGGGTTTCTATTTTAGATTCAAAGTTACCCCCGCCCACCTACAAAGAGGGGGGTGGGGGACTATTTTTTGCAATAATGTGTTTCCCCTGCAAAATGATTAAATTTTGAATATAGACATTTTTTCCGTAGATTGCTTATTTTTCGAGATATTTGAAAGTTTCAGGTTAAAAAATCACCCGGTATACTATCGCCGTTGATGACGGAGTTTTAAGGTCTTAGTTTAAATTATGATTAAAGTTTCGGTCATGTGTGAAACATTGTCCATCATATTTCAAATGCGTGACCAGTTTTGAATTGAGAGAGTGTCATAAAAAAATAGTATATCCGAATAAAAAATTGTATGTGACACACGGACTTAAACCTTTAGGTTTAGTATCAAAATCTACGATTTTTCTAAGTCGTACAGTGAAACTCGTAAAGTGTGCATTTATTACGTTAAAATGTTTGCACGACTTTTTATAGTCTCTAAGTAACTTATTTTGTGGTACTATATTCGAATATTATACGACAAGAATATTGGTAATCATATATTAGTTAAAATAGTAGATTATGATGCAAGGAGGTAAGGCTAAGGGTTTTAAACGTGTGTGGAGATTGCAGCCACATTAAGTTCAAAATGGCTTACGTCTATGCATCATATCTATTTTTCATTCACCGCAAGCAAAATATTAAAAAAATTGTTTAATCTAAACCAAAATAAAAAATTTTATACATTTTGAAACAAAAATATGTTGATCAAGTAACCTCTGACCAAAATTTTTGTTATTTTTTACAAACCAATCGTATAAATATGACAACAAAAAATAACAAAAACATTTTTGAATGTTAGTTTTGCTTTGAAATTGATTGGATTGATAAAAATTTCTATTTTTTATAGAATTTAAACAATTACAAATGTTTTTTTTTAACGTAACTATGACAACAAAATATACAGTTAAAAAGTGACATTTTAAGGCCGCACATCACAGTAATATAGTAACACTTTAATATCTAGGTGAATAAAAGAGTATTGGTGCTAAGTATTTGCAAATAGAGAAGCAAAAATACTTATTTTATTAACTTTGAAAATTTTATTCAAATTTAAATTTGAAAAATTTGTTAAAATTTTTCTCATGTCAACCACCAAATTTTTATACCGAAAAATAGGTTGCTTTGATTTAAAAAAATAAATTTTAATGTGTAACAGTGTTCGTTTTAGATTTTGAGAATGACAAATGGTAAAGATAAAATGAGGATAAAGTGGATAGGGACGATCTCAATTTGGATGGTACAATTTTAATTAAATATAATGTTCGGCAGTTAAGATAAGACAATGGAAAAATAATCTATGCAGGAAGAAGTGGTAAAAATATTCAAAATATCTCATACCAAAAATGATGTTGCCGGTACAAAAATATATTAACGAAAAATTTTAATAATTAGATGGAAGAATATAGTTATTAAAACGTTTCTCTAAACTAAAATGCTTATATACCGCAATACTTCAAAATCAAATATGTATTATTTTTTGTCCTGTGTCTAATAATCACTTGCAAATAAAGTCATCAACCATTTTTACTTTAGTCGTCTTAACCGAACCGTTACAATTTTTTCTATAAAAACCGTAAGCCCACATACATTCCATAGCAACTACTAGACTAAAATTTCCGTTATAATCACATAACAACAAAAATGTAATAAATTATTAAAATATTACGGAACCTAAAACTAAAAACATTTTTCATACAAATGACATTCAAATTTTAGAACCTCATACAATTTCTCTAAACAAAACAAAGAAATAAAATAAACATTTATAATAATTTAATTTCATATTTCATTGATTTTATTTATTGTATATTTTGCAGGCGTCTTCATAATTATGTTTAAAAAAAATAAAAAACAAAACAAAAACTTAACGTGTCACAAAATGTTTTTACTGTAGAAAAATATTTCTGTTCTTCCAAAAACTATGAAATTCAAACATTAATGTTGTTGTAAAAAAAAAAGAAACTAAATCAATAAATTCTATTCAAAAAGTTATTCTGTTCGTTATTTGTTTTTATGTTTTGTAATAAATCAATAAATAAAGTTTTTGTTTTTTTTTAATTTTAATATTTTTCTTAAAGTTAAGGTTTAGTTTTTATTTCTTTTTTTTTAAATGTGAGATGAAGAAATAATAAGAATATAACATACAAATCTATCTTTCGTACAAGGTTGTTTGTTTAGCGAACTCGCAATGATTTGAACAGTTTCGATGATGATTCGATGAATTTTGTTAGAAAAAAAGTTAGTAGATTTGATTGGAATAATTACTAAAAGTGTTGTTTTCAAATTATTTAGTTAGTTAGTTTGATGTTTACCGTCGGAATACTATTTATTTATATTTCTTCTTATATTTCATACACAGATTTTTATTTTCTAACCTTTTGAGGTCGTTCGCATTCATAAATATATAACCATACGTTTATGTAGATATAGTTTTATTTGTTTTTTTTTGTTGGAGTTACTAAAAAAAATATTTGCCATTCTTTGAATGAGTTAAGAGTTAGTTATAAAAGTTTTAAGGTCATTTTACGAATTTTTTTTATATATTTTATGGGTTTTTGCTCAAGTGTTACAAATGTGGAATAAAATATTGTTTAAGGTTCCT